>SNQJ01S0032532.1:130426-157051 GCA_010110895.2 Picea sitchensis
GTTATGCAGAAGTACTCAAAGGAAGGAATCATGGTCAACCAGAATCTAAGAAAACTATTGAAGATACATCTTCAAAAAGAACATCCATGTTCAATCCACAAAGAAGCTTCAATCGTGATCATGATCAGTCAAGGCAGAAATTCAGAAGGACTACACCACAAAGAAGATCATCCACTCCCAGGTATGCAAATTTCTTTTATGGTCGTTATTTTTATTGTACTAATTTTGGAGATAGGGTTGAAGATTGCAAGGATTATAAAAGAAATGTTCAAGAAAGAAGTGCCTATGCGACCATGCATAACATTGAATGTTACAAATGTCATAATTATGGACACATAGCTAGTTATTATAGAAGCATGATCGATACTTCCATGAAAGAGAACGCCGATATCATATATAAGAAAGTATGGATAAGAAAACATGGAGAATAGGTGAACAAAGACCAGGTCCCAGAGATTGCAAGATTGGAAATAAAACGAGATGAAGAAATTTCTACAGAGAAAAAGAAAGATCTGATCAAT
Organism: Picea sitchensis; assembly: GCA_010110895.2. NCBI lineage: Eukaryota > Viridiplantae > Streptophyta > Pinopsida > Pinales > Pinaceae > Picea > Picea sitchensis. The sequence continues at coordinate 130,948 of SNQJ01S0032532.1, forward strand.
GAGGTTTCTATGGCGAGGATTTTCATCAATGTTCGGAAAAACCACAGTATTGTGAATGAATTGTCGGCGTTTTGGATCCATATCAAGATCCATCTTCAGGACAAGAATCCTGGATTAAAATTGAAGAGTGAAGAGTAATATAAATACTAAGGGGAAGGAGGAAAGCCTAAGGGTCGGCTAGAGAGAACCCTAATTTAATTAATTTAATTTAAATCAATTAAAAATTTTATTTTGTTTTTAGGTTTTTATTTAATTTTAAATTTTCTTCTCATTTAAATCAAAGGTTTAGATTTTTTTAAAATTTTAAATGTTTTAAGTAGGTTTGAGTTATTATTATATTATAAGTTTTGTTTTTATTAAAAGATTTTAATTTATCTTTTATTTAGAATAAAAGGTTTTATTCTAAATAAAAGATAAATTAAAATCTTTTAATAAAAACAAAACTTATAATATAATAATAACTCAAACCTACTTAAAACATTTAAATTTTTTTAAAAATCTAAACCTTAAAATTACTAAACCTTTTATTTAAATGAGAAGAAAATTTAAAATTAAATAAAAACCTAAAAACAAAATAAAATTTTGAATTGACTTAAATTAAATTAATTAAATTAGGGTTCTCTCTAGCCGACCCTTAGGCTTTCATCCTTCCCCTTAGTATTTATATTACGCTTCTCTCTTCAATTTTAATCCAGGCTTCTTGTCCTGAAGATGGATCTTGATCTGGATCTAAAACGTCGACAATTCATTCACAATACTGTGGTTTTTTCGATCATTAATGAAAAAGAAAGATGTCAAATACAGAGAGGTTTGGAAAGTAACTGAAAGAAAATAAGGAACAGGTTCAAGAGATTGTACTTTCAGGCATTGTAGTGAAAGATGAATCCACATACAGAAAGAAATAATTCAAAGCTTAGAGAGATGATGAATCTACCAATTAAGATGATGATGAATACACATTAGAGCATCAATTGTTCTAAGCCATCTAGATTAGAGACTCTCAGGTAATATGAATATTAGACAAGGGGAGTCTATGCGATAGTTGTGATAGACCAAAGAACCATCCTCCGAGTAGCTTGCAAAATTTGAGAAGATAGATCTAGAGAAGTCAATTAGCAGAAGTACAGTTTGATAGATTAATCAAAACTCCATGATCGTATAATGATAAATGACCCAACATTATGGACAGTTATGCAGTCGAGTATTGGAAAGTATGGACAAATATGGATTCATAAGAGCACTTAGAAGATATATGACAGTGTATGAGAGTATGGATTCATAGATTGGTTTAGAGACAAAGGAACATTATCATAATGGATGATACTTACATAGGAAATGACTCGAACAATGATAATGGATTCCAAATTGAAAGATATTTTTTGGACACATGCAGTGCATACAAAAATTCACATTCAAAACTAAGTAATGGTTAGAAACAACAATGACAAAACTCCCTATAAGCTATGGAAAGGAATACCAACAAATGTGAAGCACTTAAGAGTATTTGGAAGCAAATGCTACATTAAAAGAGAAGATGGCAGAATGGGAAAGTTTGACTCTCGTGTGGACAAAGGAGTACTTTTTGGTTACCCAAATACAAGGAAAGCATACAAGTGTTAAAATTTGAGGTTGAACGAACTTTTGGAAAGAATCAATGTAACAATTGATGAAACAGGTGGATGAGAATTAAAGGAAGAAGAAAATGAATCAATGGAACAACTTTATGAAGAAGAAGGAAAAGATGAAGAAGAAGTAGAAGAGGAAAATGAAGAAGATCAAATAGAAGTAGAAGAGCAACTTCAACAAGTGCCTCCAAAGACACCTAGAAAACAAATAAAAAAGAATTATCCTTCAGATCATATTATAGGAAACAAATATGCAGGAGTTGAGACTAGAAGAAGAATTTGTTTGCCATAACAAATGCACCTAGCACTCTCATCTACGATTGCACCAAATAGTTTTGAAGAGGCCAATAAGGATGAATTTTGGAATAAGGTCATGGATGAAGAATTGGATAAAATAGAGAAGAATGACACTTGGGAATTGGGTCCAAAACCAAAGAATAACAATTTGATTGGCACAAAGTGGGTATTCATAAATAAATTGAAGAAGATGTATAGATTACAAGGAACAAATTTAGATTGGTATGTAAAGGATATGCATAGGTTGAAGGAATCGAATTTGAAGAGACATTTTCCCCAGTTTCCAGAATGGAAGCAATCCAATTGATTTTAGATTATGCATGCTCCAATAATATTAAAGTGTATCATATGGACGTGAAATAAACTTTTCTGAACGGGGAAATTGAAGAAGAAGTCTACATTGAACAACCGGAAGGATTTCAGTTGTTAGAAAACACAGATTATGTGTGTAAATTGAAGAAAGCCTTGTATGGTCTAAAACATGATCCTAGAGAATGGTACTCTAGACTAGATAAATATCTATAGCAGGCAAGGTTCAAAAAACAAAATGCAGACATCAACCTCTACATCAATGTAACTCAAGATAATATTTTATTAATTGAAGTTTACGTTGATGATATTATTTTTGGAAGTAATGATGACAAGTTAAGCCAAAAATTTGCAAAGGATATGCATAATGAATTTGAAATGTCATTACTTGGAGAACTATCCTTCTTTTTGGGTCTTCAGATACTTCAAAGAAACCAAGGAATTTTTATTTCTCAAACTATGTATATCACAAAAATGCTAAAGAGGTTTGAAATGGAAGATTGAAAACCAGTTACCACTCCTATGAAAACCAATTGAAAGTTGAGAAAATATGATGATTCCAAGTATACAGAGTAAAGGAAATATAGGTCAATGATTGGTAACTTACTATATGTGACAACATCTAGACTAGACGTAATGTAGGTAGTTGGATAGGTGGCATGATTTCAAGCAGCACCAAAGGAATCAAATGTATTAGTAGTGAAGAGGATTTCCAGATATCTCAAAGGAACATAAGAGTTTGGATTATGGTATTCAAAAGGAAAGGGTCTATCACTTATTGCCTACACAAATGCATATTGGAAAGGTTGCATTGATGACCGACGAAGCACCAGTGGAGCAACGTCCAACTTGGGTGAGTGTTTAGTATCATGGATAAGCAAGAAACAATCATCAATATCCTTATCTACAGTCGAGGCAGAGTATATTGCAGCAACAAGATATTGTACTTAGGTTATATGGATGAAACAAACTTTGACAGATATACATATTGAGTATGATCAACCCATTCCAATATATTGTGATAATACAAGCACCATCAGTATCTCAAAGAACCCGGTGATGCACTCCAAGACGAATCAAATTACAATAAATGATCACTTTCTATGGGAATAGGTTGCAGAGAATAATATCATAGTTTAATATGTGGGCACAAAAGAACAAGTGGAATACATCTTTACAAAACCTCTTCCACATGAATCCTTTGAGTATCTTCGCCAGAGACTCGGAGTAATTTCTACTCCAAAATGAATGATTTTTAATGCTTATCTTATATGTCTTAGATTTACACAAGGAAGCACCATAAAGGGGACAATTCAATTTGGGAGATCAGTTTCAGGAAGAGTTCAGTTAGGTGGAGTATCCAAAAGGACAGTTCAATTAGGGGGAGCAACCCTGGATGGAAAGATACCTTTGACATTGATGACAAAGGGGAAGAGATTTATCATATGCAAAGGTAATTTATTGGTGAAAGAGCACAATGGCATGGTTCCAGGGGGAGTGATGGTCATAGGGGGAGCATGAGTGATATGAATACAATATTGCATCAGAGTGTTTCCATCAATGCAAAAGGGGGAGATTGTTGATTATTTGGGTTGGTTGTCATTGATGTCAACCCTTGAATAAATTCCGGTAGAGAATTCTGGTAGCACAAAGGTTTGGGTAATGGACCCAAGTTTGTTTGATGTATAAAGGTATGATTTTTAATATATTTTAAGGTAATACTATTCTAGAGGTATATTACATGTCATTCCATTTCTGGTGAAATGTGGAACGTCACATAACTCCTCACGGTTTAAGAGATTTTAGAAGGTAAATAATAAAGTGAAGTGATGAGTGTACTATAAGTCAAAGTGGATAAAAAAGAAATTATTTAAATAATAAAGTTAATGGAGAAATTACTAAGTGGACAAGTGGTTAGAAGTGGGTTAGCCCTATAATAAGTAAAGTGGTTTAACATGGTTAGAAGGTAACCCCTTGAAGAAACTACATAAAAGTATAAATAAGAGGCAAGGGTCTTTCATTTTAATCACACTTCAACATATTGAATATATACAAGTGACTGAGGTAACCAAAGGATATCTAATCTGAATTTCAGAAGGAAGGTGAAGTAAATAAGGATGAAATTCAAGGGAGGATAAATTATTTTGATGATGCTTTATAAGGTATGTTATTTATAGGTCATCTCACCATTTTCGCAATAACGTTTTTTCTATAAAGATTCAGATCATGAAATCAGGAGGACATTGAGGAAACCTATCCAGGTAGTTGTGATAACAATTTCATCTTGTGGGTTGTTGTATTTTTGGAGTTACACTCCATGGAAAATAGGGTTTGTGGCTAGTCCTGAAACTAGTCTAAAACATGTGTTTCAGGTAAAAATGGCATAACTTCTTCATAAGAGATCCAAATTCAGTAAGACCAAATGTATTGGTTATATTGAATTTTTTAATATGTTTTGTACCATTTTCATATATATACAACAAATATTCCATGTGGGGCATTCTCTACAAGTTTGATCTCTAGAATAAGCCATAATTCAACAAGGTATGTCATTTTTTCTATAACTCCTTTTCTGAGAGGTTCCAAGTAGTGAAATCTGGAGGAATTTCATAAACGACACTAAAGAACATTGTGTACTATTTTCAGATCTTTATTCATTATAGGTACATAGTTATGATGATTGAAAGTTAGGGTTGTTGACTAATCCAAAATTAGTCATGTGAGACTAAAGTAAAGTTTGATAAAATGATAGTCTCTTATTGTTAAAGTTAAGGAAGGTTTGCAGGTATGTTATCATATACACTAGGTCTATTAAAAAGTTAAAAATAAGATTTGGATGATGAAATTGATCAGGGATTTTGGTTGAGGTTGACATATAGGTTGGTGCATGGTTGATGCACTTGTTTATGGTACAGGCTGATTACAGGTTGTTTGGTATAGGTTGGTGCATGGTTTATGCACTTGTTTATGGTACAGGTCGATTACAGGTTGATTGGTATAGGTTTACAATAGTATATCTCACAGTAATAGTGTGACATTGGTTCCATCATTCTACTTTTATTTCAGGGAGGTTGGATGGGGAAAGGACATGTGGTTTTAGCCGGAGAACATAGGGAGTTGGAGCCTCCTTTTGGTTGTAGCCAGAGAATTGGGGAGTTGGAGCTTCCTTCAGGTTGTATCCTAAGAAACTAGGGGGTTGGAGCCTCTTTTTGGTTGTAACCAGAGAATTGGGGAGTTGGAGCTTCCCTCAGGTTGTAGCCTGAGAAACTAGGGGGTTGGAGCCTCCTTCCAGTTGCAGATGGAAAACAAAGGAAGTTGGTTCTTCTAATGAATGTAATTCTTAAAGAGATATAAGAAAAAGCATTATGTGGTTTTCTCCCACTTTGGGTTTCCACGTAAAACATTGGTGTATTGTGTATGTGTATGATTGCTCATTTGTTCATTGTTTATTTACTCTGCAACTATTGGATGATAATGCTAAATTGATATAACACTTGCATTTTTTGTGAGAAAGGATTAAATTTCTCTATTACTGATTCACCCCCCCTCTCAGTAATCCAACACTAAATTCATTTGAGTTTGAATCCCTCTAAGTCTCTTTAAGTTTTTTTCTATTTGTTTTGGTTGTTTCCCATATGGAAGTTGTTACAAGTATTGTGTCATCCTTATAAACTTATTCTATTACATCTTCTGCAAAGATTGTTCATAAAAGGCTTGTCAAAATATTTCACAAGGGTACCTACACAAAAAGATAAAAGAAGCAAAAGAAAGATCCAAGACAATATGTTTATGATAGGAAGTCTAAACAAGAATAAGGACAAGGATAGAGGCAATTTCTACAATCTTGGAAATACATCTCCATGATATACTTCATGAAATAACCTGTCAGAGAAAACAAGAACAAAAGTGTTTACGATACAACATTTTTTATATGAAGGATAGTTTCTTGGTAGCATTACTAAGATGATCTTGTCTAAGAACAAGAAATATCTTCTAGAGGAGGTGTTAGTTCATATTTTTAAATAAGTACACTGATTAGTATAAGCTACTAAGTACTTATCAATACTCACTTAAGTGACAATAATAAATATGTCAAACTTGATATCCAAACGTAGAGTCTTTCTATTGTTCCACTTGGATTGCTTGTCCTTTCATACAAGTATCCTTTTTGACCCATCCCTTAAAATTAAAACAATATGTTTTATTGAAAAAACCCAAGTTAGAGAATGCGATCTCAACCTTATAAGATCTTGACTAAAGTCAGCGTATAAATTTTACTAGAAGTTCATAATTCCATAACAGCCAGAGATATATCAATTCAAACTTGGCGAGTGTGTTGATCTTATGAATGCATTGAATCCAAGATCACTGCTTTGGAAAAGATCCCTTGTATATTCCCTACAAACACACTCATGCTAATGATACAAATTAAAAGAACATGTATAGGTACATACATTTGTTACCCAACTGTGATGGTAAACCTTAGAATGACTTTGTTGGACCAAAGGTTTAGCTACTAGAGGATTGGTAAGCCTCATACTATTCTTTTCAGTAGATTTATCTTGGGCACAACATACACTTTCTTCATGCTAGGTATTTTTTCTTCATAACTGCCTTCCATTTTGACTTGGTCAAATGTTGACTATGACCAAAATTCCAAACTTGACGTCTTGGTTTGCTGAGAGTACCAGGAGGTCCTCTAGGCTAGGGTGCACTAGGTTATCCAGGAATTAGGTCAATAGCTTCACTTAAGGTGCCTCAACACGAGGGTTAGGGTTTCATTGCTGCAGCAAAAAAATTTGACTGCAACTGCAACTGCAACTGCAACTGAGAAAATCCTCCCAATATACCTTCCAATGGTAGGCCCATAACCTATTAGAATAAAAGAGATGTGCTCATTTTCACCATAGAAAATATCTCAATATTGTCATCCAACCATAGGCACAAAGGCCACCCCTGAGCACCTTAAACCTTGACATACATAATAATTTTGGGAGAAAGCCCTAAAACCAATAGCCAAACAAGGTAGTGTACCTCTCTCCAAATATAACACACCAAGCATAGAGTCCAAACCATAACTAAGGAAGAAATTCCAAACCATAACCAAAGACCAAGTCACTACTGCAGCAACTTCAACTCTCCTCAAGTCATGCACACCACTTGTCCTTATGCAGTTGTGAGAGTCAGTGAGTAGAAATGAGCTCTAGTGCCCTCTATTTATACTGCTCCAAGTCACTTAACTGGGTTGACTCCTCTTCTTGGAGGATAATAACTTAATATTAATTATTCTCTTGAGGTGACTTCTCTTCTAAGGTTATTATCCAACGTTTTAGGGTTTCTCTTGCTTCCCGAAATATTCTAGTCTCATCAAAGGTTACACATATATGTTAATAACTCCCACAACTGCCATGATATATGTTGGAACATCAATATGTTCAATGTACATCTCACACTCATTTAAATGTCAATCTGGGATTCATAATCGAAAGAGTCATTACACCATATGTGCCGAGAACAGGTAACCTACCTAAGTCTATTGCATATAGGAAATAATTAATAACATAAAAATCCTATTTCTAAGATTTCCAAATACCCCAAAATATTTTTTGAACCTAGCAAGGAAAACTAATAATGAATCTTAAACAATTAGTTAATCAAAGAGATGTAGTCCTAGAGAAACAAGTATGTTCATTTCAGGTGCTTGAATTGGAAAGATGAACTTTAAGAAGCTTGTCTCCTGTAACAATTGAAACAATCAATTCCAACCATTCAAAACAAAATCCAACTTCAACCTCATGTAATTCAATCAAACCAGCACAAGGGAGGTTCAGTATCATTGAAATACTTTATTACAGCACATGAAGATGAAATACAAAGTCTCATGGTCCCTTGCGATACTAGGTCTATTACAATCATGAACAAAAATATTAGTCTCACACTTCAAATTAGGAAACAACTACCTTCAACATCTAAGAATGAAATGCCTATTCGATCTAACAGTTGCTTATTCACACCATTCCAAAAATGATTAACTCAATGCTCAATCTGGAAAATGGAATAAAGATAAATCACAGACACATTGTTGTAAACTATCCACACAAACACACATAACGTATACATTGAAGGAGGTTTACCTTAGTTGGGGTGGTTGGCCCTTTCTGAACCAACTAGGAATCTCTTAAGGAAATAAAAGACTAAAAATTTTCACTCACATCCGAGAATCAACATGAAGCTTTTATGTATTAATTCAACTGGTAAATTGGATCAACAGTCTTTACTCCATACACGACAATGATAAGTATTGTTTGGTTCTTGCAACATAATTTTACATTCACTATTATCAATCTCTCCCCTTATCATCTATACAACATTCCTTATATAAGGAAAGCTGATACTATCTATATCTATGGATGAACATTAAATAGTTTGAGAAATTTCGCATTTAGGATTTACATCAAATTTTTAGGAATCGACTCCATCCTCATGACACGAAGTGCATTAGCGACGGAATCTCTTACAATTGGAAAACTGACTTGGGCGCTTCTATCCAACTATCTTCTCGAAATATTCACCATTATTTTGGTCCAACTAGCACATTATGGAAACAAAGGTTCTGGTACCGGATTGCACACAGTCGTGAGTCTAGTACCGAAATAGAGCAGAGTAGGTAGTACCAGAATGACACACATCTTGGTACCGGAATGGGTTTGGTACCGGATTAAGGTTGTTTTGAGTACCAGAATGGATTCGGTACCAGATTCCATGGTTTCTGGTAGTGCCAGATAGACTGCTCATAAATTAAATTATTAGGCTTATACAAAATAAAACACTTTCAATCGAATTAATTTAAGAAAGTTAAACAAGCATGACTTAAATCATCAATTACCTCTTGTAGTCATGACATAGCTATTAGACATGTATTTTGGGAGGGAGTAGTCTAGTATAGGTTTATAATAGAGGCAAAAGTCTTAGATATAGGGTAGGATAGGGAATTATCTTATGTCAAACTAGAGACTCAACATTTCTCCCATGCTGAAGATATTGCATGTCCTCGTGCAATGTTATCAAAACTGATAGCCAAAAACTTCCTGCAAAATTGGACCCTCCTCTGTTATTCCTCAGATTGCAAAATGTTAACACCAGAAGCTTCATTCTTCAACTCCTTCTTGATCACCCTAGTGTAATGGACCAACCGCATGACCTTGTTAAGTTTTGTAGAGACCTCTGCATGCTGCTCTTTCAATTCCGCATTCTCTGCCTTGATATCCTTGTCCAATATTTTGTATTCTTCGACTTCTTGTTTCAATATCTCAATTTCTATTAATAATGTTTGTTCATTCAAGGGTTTTTCTGAGCTTGGTGTGAGTACCTTCTTAGCCACCATCTCTTGAGCCTCTTTTCTTTCCTAGGACTCCTCAGAGCCTTCATTATCATCTTTCGTCTACTCAGGGACTTGCCTAGACTCGGTGTGAGTGCCTCCTGAGTTACTGCCTCCCGCGCTTCTTTTCCTTTCCTCAAATCCATCAAAGTCTTTGTTACCAACCCTTCTGTCTTACTTATTGTTACCAGTCCTTCTGTTTCACTTGTGGAAACTCCTCAGCTACTCTCTCTTTCTAGAGAACTTGGAATATCCATAGCTTCTCTTTGAGGAGAAGGTATGTTTGGAGTTGTCTCCTGTTTGGCCATACTTCTGATGGTCCTGCGTATGGGCAGTGAGGCTTTCTTAAACTTGTCGAAAGGAGTAGGAGTTTCTTCAAATAGTTTCCTTTTCTTAGATTTATTGATAGGGGTAGGTCTGGACACCTGTTCCTCTGGTGTTGACTTTTCCTTTATCTTGCGGGCTTGAATTGTAAATTATAGGGTTTGTTTCTGCTGACAAACCTGTATTCCTATCCTGAAAGATTGAGGCATGGGTTCTGGAGCTTGTGTCTCCTTACCTTCTAGTTTCTTTCTATCTTTACTTGTCACCTTAGTAGAAAATTCAGAATTAATTTTCAATTCTTTAAAGGATTTCGGAGGGGGTTGTATAGTTGGCTCTAGTAAAACCTCCTGTTGGTCCGTCTCCTCCTTCTTTTGTTTCTTATGATGTGATCGTTGGTCGTTAGCGCACAGGACCGAGCTAGACAGTTTAGCTGGTGCAAACTTTTTCTTTCTTTGTAAATGGGATTCAAGGGTCTTCTCTATTTGACTGGTTGGTTCTGATGACATTTCCACAATTTTTTTAGGAACACTATCCGATTGACCACCTAGTTCTGAGCCCTCTTTTCATCTTTTACCCCTTTGAACCGAAGTAGGACTTACTCTCTGGAATTGAGTAGCTATCTTCTTTCTTAATATAACAGGTTCCCCTACGACTGATTTTTTTGTCATTGATTTCTCAATGGGCTGAGATGAGTTGGGCATAGCAGTGTCCTCTTTACCCCCTGATGTCATTTTTTTGTCTTTCTTTACTTTTTTGTTGGAGACCTCACTGTGTGTCCCTGCCCCCTATGTCTTGACCGACTTAGATTTTTCTTGAGTGAAACTTTGTTGGAGTAACCACTTCCAACTACCCCCTTGTGTTTTTAAAGCATGAACAACCAAAAGTTTGATTAAACTGTGATGATGAAGGCTGGTCTCAGGTTTCTTGGAAACTGACCTCACCCCTCTTGCCATTTTCTTTAAACTCATCCATAAAAAGTGGGGAAAATCAATATGTGGTCCTCCCTCGAAATGTGATAAAATATTTAAATGATTAATGAAGGTCACGACATACCTTCCCTCACAGGTGAGGAATTTCTGCAGACTTATAAGCATCATCCAATATTCTTCTTTAATATATCTTCAAGGGACGCCCTTGGTCTAATCGGGGTCATGATGTTCTGGCTTGAGGAATTGTTGGCAGATATTTTTGTCCACAATTACTCTCTTGAAGTATTTTTCTCCAGCCATCAAGAGACCCATAGCTTATGCTATAGTATCCTCTGTAATTGTTAACTTCATATCCCCAAGCTGCACATTTTCTCTATCATATGTCTGTGCAAAGACGAGAAAAATTCCCTCATGATGACCTTTAAATTTCTCCAAGAATGGCACCCACCCTGCTTGTTCATATTTGTTCTTGCAAGCCTATTACTCTGTTGTTTCTCTGTATATTTGAAATATGGGCTCATGTTTGTTGACCCCCATGCTAGTTTAAACAATTCTCTAGGGTGGATAAAGCACGGACAGAGGGTCAAGGATTGAGTACCAGATGATAGAGTATCAGTTGGGAGAAACATACAAGGGATACAGAGGCATAGGGTGTCTGTAGGGTGTAACAACAATGGTAAATAACACTCATCTAGATGGCAGAGCCATCTAGAAGAGTGTTTATGAATGGAAGTGTAGATTACAATGGTCACGTCGATACTCATGATGATATGGTGAGGTAGGTCAGATCTACTAACAATTTTTGGCTTGGTGTCAGACGATATCCACAGAAGGATATGGTCATTATGATCGGGACTTGTGTATATAAAATTGACGAGGATCATTACTCGATATGTTGTGAGTCATGGTTCGTGTATAGTACGACAATGAATTGTGGGGTTTATTTATTGGATAGACAGAGGGAGTATGAGTTTGATCTGATAAAATACATCATGACTTTGCACTCTTGATATTTTGCAGGACACCTCACTTCCTCCTCAAGGAGGTGAGGTCTAAGATTTCTACAGAGATTCATGACAGAAACAAGTGTACGTATCCAAGAGCAATCAGATGTTCTAAATGTATATTTAGTCTAATTCCTAAATAATACGAAAAAAAAGTGTCGAATATGTATATCCTAGTACTAATAATTGGACAGCAACTTGAAAACATGATGAAAGTTATCCGTCATATTCTTACCAGTACTGGATTATCTAAGTACCGGATCACCTGTGTGTAGAATTTGTAGTTGATACGGGATTACCTGAGTGTCAGATCACATAGAGGTGATCATTGATGTGAGATAAGCACAAAAATGAACCTTTTTTTGGAGCTTAAAAATCTTGACACTGATTCTGGTGATAGAGATTTATAGGAATAGCTAGTGTTTTGTGGTCAAATTCGTCTAGAAAACCCTATAGTTGCCAAAGTATATAGATGAGTAATGCAGGAAATATTTGTAATAGGAGGGTACTTTGTAATGGCCAGTGATTGAGATGACATAACCCCTTTTCTTCTAGAACCAAGGAAACCATGCTTTTGTTGGCATTTCCTCTTTTATTACAATATAATAATAATTCTAACTACTACTTTTCTGTGGATTTTTATCGAGCCCAGATTAGTTAATTCTCATCGGTATTTTCAATTTTATAGAGTCTGAAAAACTTAAAGGAAACTCTCTATACTGTCCTGTGGATTTTTATCGAGCCCGGGCCAGTTCCTGCTCATCGGTATTTTCAATTTTAAAGAGTCTGAAAAACTTAAAGAAGACTCTCTCTCTGGTAGGGGTCTTCCTTATTTGTTTATCTACATGAGAATACCACCAATTTTTATTTTTTCTTTGTTAGTTAAAAATAAAGAAAAACTTCATCTCATGACACACCTATGTACAGAAAATGAATTTATACAATTTGAACTTACTAGAGTAGGTTAGCAGGGGGGGAAACCCTCTTTCTTATCAGTTGCATTTCGGAAGTCTGAAGAACATTTTTGACAAAATGATCCTTTGACAAAGGTTTATGATAAACCTTCAGCTGATGTCCATTTACAACAAGGGAAGTCTGATCTTCATCAATAGTTTTTATCCTCACTGCACCATTGTCATAGACTGTATCAACCTCATAAGGCCCCATCCATTTGGTAGACAATTTTCCTTTAAATTTTTTGAATCTGCTATCATATAGGAGGGCCCAATCACCTGGCTGGAAGGAATTTTTTTTTGTGTACTTATCCTGCCATTTGGTCCTTTGCTCTTGTATCAGAGTGGTTCGTTGTAGAGAATCCTGTCTTATCTCATCAAGCTCATTCAATTGTAATAGCCTCTGTTTCTCAGCTTTGTTTAGGTCCATCCCTAATTGCATGGCAGTTCTGAAGGTCTTTACCTGAAACTCTATGCACAGTAGTACCTGTTTCCCATACACCAACTCATAAGGTGTATGGCCTGTAGTATTTCTCCAGGCTGTCCTGTAGGCCCACAAGGCCTCAGGAAACCTATCAGCCAAGTCTTTGTGATGTAGTTGAACAGTCTTTGTGAGGATGGCCTCTATCACCTTGTTGGTTGATTCCACTTGGCCATTGGTTTGGGGGTGATAGGGTGAAGATTTTCTGTGTCTGATCTTGTATTGTTCGGTAAGAGCCTTGACCAAATTTGAGGTGAATTGTGTTCCTTGGTCAGTGACTATTTCCCAAGGAACCCCAAAATGAGCGAAAATTTCCTCAAAGAGAAAGTCTACCACATATTGTTCATTAGTTGAATACAGGGCCTTGGCTTGTACCCATTTTGTTACATAGTCTATGCAAACTAATATGTATTTTCTTCTGTGGGACATGGGATTGATAGGTCCTACAAAATCTAAATCCCATTTTTCAAAGGGTTCGATTACTACTTGGGCTTGGAGTGGCATTTCATCGACTGATGTAGAGTTTCCCATTCTTTGGCAATCATCGCAACTGGCCACATATTTCTTTGCATCTTTAAAAATGGTCAGCCAATAATAGCCAGATTGTAGGATTTTGTAAGATGTCCTTTTGTCAACAAAGTGGCCTCGACATGGGCCATCATGGCAGGCTCTGAAGATATCTTGCATTTCATCTTCCTGGACACATCTTCTGATTACCAAATTAAGTCCCATTCAGTATAGGGTATCCTCATGCCACATATAATTGACACTTAGCTGAATGATTCTCTGTTTTTCTCTAGATTTCATACCTTGAGGCAGCTTGTCAGTCACCAAATAGTTGGCTATGTCTACATACCAAGGGGTGAAAGTAGAAATGGAGAATAAATTCTCATCAGAAAAATCATCATCTATTGGATTACTGTCACCTGTATGGATAAGTCTAGATAGAAAATCAGTAACCAAATTGTATTTTCCAGGCCTATCTATGATAGTGATATTAAATTCATGTAGTAACAACAACCATCTAGTTACTCTAGCATTTTTTATGGGTTTATTCATTATAAATCTGATAGTTGAGTGGTCAGTGTGCACAAAAACTTCGTACCCTGTTATATAGTGTCTAAACTTGTTGATGGCATGTACTACTAATAAAAATTCTTTCTCTGTGATAGTATAGTTTGCTTCAGAAGGTGAGAGGTTCTTACTAATGAAGTATATAGCATAAGTAATTTTCCCTTCCCTTTTTCCTAAGAAAGCTCCCAAGGTGGTATCTGAGGCATCTGTACAGATATGGAAAGGAAGAGACCAGTTTGGACATCTCAAAGCAGGAGCACTTGAAAGTTTTGTTTTTAAAATCTCAAAGGAGATTTGGCATTGCTCATCCCAACAAAATTCAACATCTTTCGTTAGTAGTTTGAAAAAGGGGGCAACGAGGTTTGAAATTTTTTGAATAAACCTCCTATAGTAGTTGGCATGCCCTAAGAAACTTATGATTTCCTTTTGTGAACTAGGGATCTTAATTTGGGAAATAATGTTGATTTTGGCAGGGTTTACTCTTATTCTGGTACCAGAGATGTGGTGACCTAGAACAATTCCTTTAGTAAGAAACATTCTCAATTTTCCATGACTGAGTGAGAGGTTGGTCTCTTTACATCTAACTAGTACCTTCTTCAAATTATCCAATGCCTGTTGGAAATCATCCCCATATACCGTGAAGTCATCCATGTAGACTTCCACACAATCATTGGTCAGATCGGAGAAAATAGCCAAGACAACCCTTTGAAAGGTAGAAAGGGCATTGCATAACCCAAAGGGGAGAACCCTATAGGCATAGGTTCCCCAAGGATAGGTGAACATGGTCTTATTCTGTTCTTCTGGTGAAATTTGTATTTGGTTGTAACCACTAAACCTGTCCAGGAAACAAAAGTACCTCTTCCCAGATAAGGTATCCAAGACCTGATCTATGAAAGGTAAAGGGAAGTAGTCCCTATAGGTGGCCTTGTTTAGTTCTCGAAAGTCCACACAAATCCTCCATTTCCCATTTTTCTTTAGTACAATAACTAATGGGGAGACCCATTTGCTATCTAATATAGGGTAAATGAAATTGGCTTGTAGGAGTTTTTGGAGTTCTTCCTTTACTATATCTTTCAAGGTTGGGTTCTTTCTTCTCTAGGGTTGTCGGATAGGTTTGATCTAGTCGTTAGTGTAAATATGATGCATACATGTATCTGGGTGGATCCTTTTCATGTCAGAGTAATCCCATGCAAACACATCGGATTTCCCTTGAATCATTTGTACCAGCTTTTGTTGTTGATATGTTTCTAGGCTGGCATTGATATATAGGGACTTTCCAGGACTGACTTCTGTAGCTTGGACAATAGATTCCTTCCCTTCCTCTACTTGTGAAAGAGTGGCTATTGTAGAAGTGGAAGGGTGTCAAATTTCTTGAAATTCAGGGCTAAAGATGTGTGTGTAATTAGGGAAAGATTGGGGATAGTCAATGCATGCCGAAGAAGCCAAGAATAGACTTAGGATTTGATCCTCGTAGTGTTCTTATACTCCTTTTACTTGTTCAAGTGTCAATAAGGGTTGAGTACAGTCCTCCTCCCCATAAGGATTCTCCAACCAGAGAGGAACTTCAGTGGATGGTTGGGCGAGGGGAAAAAGGGTAAGTTTCTAACTTTGAGTGCCATTGGAAATTTTCATTTCTCCAGATCAACAACTGATGAATGCATTAGCAGTGACCAACCAAGGTCGGCCTAGTACCACTGGGTGTCCTGGTTTGGGGGATTTGGGATGGATTACCAAGAAATCCATAGGCTATTCCCAAGAGGTCAATGTCTCTATTATATCATCTAAACTTCCTGTTGGGGTGATGACTGACTCATCTGCAAGCTCTAGCAAGGTTTGTGTAGGTCTTAAGTGATCTAGTTGTAGTGTTTTCATAGTGTTTACTGACATCACATTTATTGTTGCCCCTAGATTGATCAATGTGTTAGGTAAGGCAACACCATTGATTTCTGTGGATACCACTGGATTCCTTGGATCACTATACTTGGAGGGAATCTCTGTTATAAATTCGGATAACTTCCCTACCACCCATATGACAGGAGGTTCCTTCCTTTTTCTCCCTAGATTTTTAATGCAAAGGTCCCTTACAATTTTAGCATAGATAGGTATGTCTTTAATGGCTTGTAGTAGTGGGATCTTTACACATATATTCATGAGTTCAGTCTCTAGATTATGTTCTATAGGTTTCTCGGTTTTCTTTACAAGCAACCTTTCTGGGTAAGGGGGATTCATTTCATGGGGTTTTTTTGCTGCAAGGGAGTTGCGAGAAGGGATTTCTTGTGGTATTGGAGTGTTTCTTTTTTCCTCCAATCGATCAGTCATCTGTTCTTCTCTTTGAACCATTTGGACATCTATTTTTTCTTCTTGGTTTGTGTGATTATGCACTTGCTCCTATTGAATAACCATAGTGGGATTTTTTTTGTTTACAATCCTTCCTGATCTTAATTCAATTCCATTAAACAGAGCTGGAATTATTACATATGTAGGAAAGGTTTGTACTTCAACATTTTGTATAGGTTGTGTCGGTCTGTTATTTGGGTTAGGGATAGGTTGTGCAGGAATATGAGTAGGTCGAGGAGGGTTTTGGATGGGTGAATCTTGCATTGGTTGCTGCATATTTGGATTCATGGGTAGCGCAAGTGGTTGTTTTGGTTGTGGGGGTGGAAGAAGAGCAGGGGGGTTAAATCTTGGGATCAATTGTGAAATATTCGAAGGATATTGTGGATAGGTGGGAAAATTTGTTGGTTGAAAGGGGACATTTCCATATACAGGTCCTCTCCACCCCTGTTGCCAAGGTTGGGTTTGTGTTGCCCATTGCTGTTGGGGGTATTGTGTAATTGGGTCAGCAAATATGTTGGGGTTTTGTTGTCTCCATGGTCTCCTATGAGGGTAGGATGTCTCAGGTTCTCCTCCTCCCTTGAACATGGCCTTGAGTCTGGGAAGAGAAGGGAATTCATTAGTAGGATGGTCCTCTGTGAAAATACCACAAATTTCTATAACATTGAGGGGGCATTCCTTTTCAGGGTGTTTNGGGTAGGATGTCTCAGGTTCTCCTCCTCCCTTGAACATGGCCTTGAGTCTGGGAAGAGAAGGGAATTCATTAGTAGGATGGTCCTCTGTGAAAATACCACAAATTTCTATAACATTGAGGGGGCATTCCTTTTCAGGGTGTTTCCTCCTACACTGATGACAGAAAATTGCTAACGCAACATTTTCTTCCTCTTGTTTTCTTTTAATTTTCATGGTATCTAGTTGGGAACTGATGGTGTGTAGGATATATATTTTAAATTTTTCCAATAGATTTCCTAAATCCATCCTCATGACACCTCCAGATGTGGGTTTAGCAATTCTATTGGTAGGGTCCCTTATACTTTTCCTCGTTTTAGCTTGACTACGAGAGTATCTTTTACAATACTCTGCTATGTCTGCAAATGGTTTTTGGTATACATCCCTAGAACTCATGAGGTTTAACACTTCAATGCAATCATCCCTCACACCTTTTATAAAGACAGTCCTAACTGTAGCTGTATCTAAGGAAAACTGCTTAGTCTTTTGGTAATTGTATAAGAACCTTTCTAGTTAGTCTTCTAAGCTTTCCTCTTCCGATTGCTGCATTTTGAATATATCATTCCTAGCATCCCTAGGTATGCAGTAATCTTGGTATTTATGGAGGAAGGTCTCCGTCATACCATCCCAAAACAAAATTGTGTGTTCCCCTAAGCTCACGAACCACAGCAGTGTCGAGTCTTTTAGTGTGGCTAGGAAATTTTTTAATTTTTGAGCATTATCTATGTAGTTATAGCTCCTACACAATATGTCAAATTCAAATAAAAACAATTCAGGGTCTTCTGTCGACATACCTTGGAAATGAGGAAGTGAAGATAATGGAATGTTCTTCATAGCAACGTCTTTAACCATATCCAGTATGGGGAACCCAAATGTCTCTGTTTCATTGGCTACGTTTCCCTCCTCTTCTGCCATGTTTCCAAGCAATCTGTAAGGAGGTGGTGAATTCCCTCCACTGAGTGATGGTTCCACCATCGGGTTACCTGGTATCTCTAGTGGTTCGAAGGTTTTGTGTGGCCTTCCAAAAATAGATGCAACCTCTTTTATTACTACTTCTTTTCCAATTTCTCCTTTGGATGGGGTCGCCAGTACTTCCTCCCTTCCTTGTTGCCTTATGTCTTTAATCTGAACAGTGGCTTCAGATCTAGTGCTTTTTGTTGTTGTTGCAATTGCTGCCTTTGAGATCTCTCCTCTAAGAATTTTTCCTGCACAAGTTTTCGATGAATTAGTATAAGGGGGGGTTTCTTTGTTGTTTGTTTTTCTAGTTTTTCTGAGATTTTAGGAGCAATAAATATACCTTTATTATCTCGGTACCTACTCATAAAAAATGAAATCAATGAAAACACAGATTCCTAATTAGAGGTAGGAGGACAACCTGACTTTGGAGTAACCCCACCAAAGTGGATGCACAGGTTCTTACCTTTCTTCTTACCATCTTCTCCCCACCTTAAGATTATCCTCAAATCCAATCCAATACTTCATCAAATCAAAAATAAAAATATGCTACCTATTACCATTTACAACTCCCCGGCAACAGCGCCAAAATGTTGGAGCATCAATATGTTCAATGTATATCTCACACTCATTTAAATGTCAATCTGGGATTTGTAATCGAAAGATTCATTACAGCATATGTGTTGAGAACAAGTAACCTACCTAAGTCTGTTGCATACAGGAAATAATTAATAACATAAAAATCATATTTCTAAGATTTCCAAATACCGCAAAATATTCTTTGAACCTATAAGGGAAAACTAATAATGAAACTTAAACAATCAGTGAATCAAAGAGACGTAGTCCTAGAGAAACAAGTATGTTCATTTTAGGCGCTTGAATTGGAAAGATGAACTTTAAGAAGCTTGTCTCCTGTAACAATTAAAACAATCAATTCCAACCATTCAAAACAAAAGCCAACTTCAACCTCATGTAATTCAATCAAATCAGCACAAGGGAGGTTCAGTATCATTGAAAGACTTTATTACAGCACATGAAGATGAAATACAAAGTCTCCTGGTCCCTTGCGATACTAGGTCTATTACAATCATGAACAAAAATATTAGTCTCACACTTCAAATTAGGAAACAGCTACCTTCAACATCTAAGAATGAAACGCCTATTCGATCTAACACTTGCTTATTCACACCATTCCAAAAATGATTAACTCAATGCTCAATTTGGAAAACGGAATAAAGATCAATCACAGACACACTGTTGTAAACTATCCACACAAACACACATAACGTATACAAGGAGGTTTACCTTAGTTAGGGTGGTGGTCCCTTGCCGAACCAACTAGGAACCTCTTAAGGAAATAACAGACTAAAACTTTTCACTCACATCCGAGAATCAACATGAAGATTTTTTGTATTAATTCAACTGGTAAATTGGATCAACAGTCTTTACTCCATACACGACAATGATAAGTATTGTCTGGTTCTTGCAACATAATTTTACATTTGCTATTATCAATCTCTCCCCTTATCATCTATACAACATTCGTTATATAAGGCAAGCTGATACTATCTATATCTATGGATAAACATTAAACAATTTGAGAAATTTCTCATTTAGGATTTACATCGAATTTTTAGGAATCGACTCCATCCTCATGACACGAAGTGCATGAGCGATGGAGTCTCTTACAACTAGAAAACTGACTTGGGCACTTCTATCCAACTGTCTTCTCAAAATATTCACCATTATTATGGTCCAACCAATGCATTATGGAAACAGATATTTTGGTATCGGATTGCACACAGTCGTGAGTCTAGTACTGGAATAGAGTAGAGCAGGTAGTACCAGAATGGCACACATCTTGGTACCGGAATGGGTTTGGTACTGGATTAAAGTTGTCTTGAGTACCAGAATGGATTTGGTACCAGATTACACAGTGTCTGGTAATGTCGGATAGACTGCTCATAAATGAAATTATTAGGATTATACAAAATAAAATAATTTCAATCGAATTAATTTAAGAAAGTTGAACAAACATGCTTTAAATCATCAATTACCTCCTGTAGTCATGACATAGATATTAGGCATGTATTTGGGGAGGGAGTAGTCCAGTATAGGTTTATAACAGAGGAAAAAAGCTTAGATATAGGGTAGGATAGGGCATTATCTTATGTCAAAATAGAGACTCAACAATATCAATAGGTTCCCCCTCGAGGTGGACTGAATTTAATTGATTTTTTATCATTTCTAAGGCATTGGATAATAACAATAGTGGCAAATGATGCTATGATAGATGCCCCCTAATGTGCGAGGTAAGAAGAGTGAAATGATGGCTGAAATAAATTGCAAAATTAATGAGATAGTGGAGGGGCTAGTGGGTAGGAGTAGTTCAAGACATGTCCCAAAACAATACCTACAACACAAACAAGTAAGATAATCTCTTCTCAATTTGGGCATTCCCATGCTTGGGTATGATGTAAGCATGGTTGCTAATCAAAGACATTGCAGATCCATGAATGATATAAATATAAGTGATTTCCATGGCCAAGAAAACTATATAAGTGGATCCATGTGACATATATTAGTAGCAATCATGGCCATGAGAAAATACACAGTGGATCCATGCATAAATTTATATCATAGCCACGAATGGATACACAATGGAGCTATGTCAAGAAAAGGGTACTAAACCAAATATATTAAATTCAACCTAAGTCCTAAGCCTAAGTCTTATTTCATCATTATATCTTAAATTTCCTAAGGAGTGGAACGAGTTCCCAAGTGGTGGGAAGGTTCCTACATGAGTGTCACTTATAAAAACTGAGGCATGAATATATAACCTTGGGTTTCAATGGAAAATGTATCATTCTTACCATTGTTTCCTTGGTATGTTTGGGTGTGAGATAGTGAGAGACACTAAGACCCTATGAATTGAGTAACTTGGGGATTCTAGGTGAATTTTGTGTGAATACTGGGAATGATTCTCCTTGGATTTCCTTAGGGAAGGATGGAGCCTTGGAGGGAGGATTTCCTGGGATATGTTTTTGTTGGTGTGAGGCATGAAGGGTACCTAAAGACTCTATGAGAGAATCGATCCCCTAGATCCAAAATTTGAGACTTCATATTCTATCTATGATGGATCCATGGAAGGTAAGTGGGATATTCTGAGGGACTGCAGTGCATAGAAGGGGTTACACTTCCTTAGGTTTTGTAGGATAATGGGGATGAGCGATTGTTGGTTGGATTTGTTGCTATAGTTTGGTAACTTGTCTTAGTTTAAACCCAATATTGACTATGAGACCGTAGTTGTCCTAGAGAGAGTGAATTTTCTATGGTGGATTCATAGTGGGTGACCTGCCATTGTGAGAGATAGAATAGAAGTGCCTATGGCTGGGTGGAACGTCTAAGGTCTATTGCTAATTTTTTCTTTTATTAAATATAAGTGCCATGTTCATATGTGTTTTCTATTCTTTTTTATAATGTGTGATTATGTGTTTAATTGTTAATGTCGGTTTAATGAATATGTTGTACATTATATTTTTTGATGTTATCTTGTTATGCATGAGATTGCATGTTATTTGGCCTACATAATTATATCATATGTAGGGAATATTATTATTTGGTATCATAGTGAGAAATTTATGGAAAGTATGACCCAAGTTGAAAGAAATTTGAAAAGTACACTATGTACAGAGATGAAAATGGCAATAATGTAAATCAATATGAAGCTAAGTACATTACATTGTGGTATCAAAGGTGGAATTGCATAAATGTTATCTTGTAGGATGGTTGGAAAAATATATTTTGGTATCAGAGTACAGTTAATGGAAAAGTTGTGAAAATTTAGAATTACCCCATCCTCTCAAAAGTGGATAGAGGGTACTAGGTATGCCATAATGGGCATGGAATACAAAACTAAGTCCTTAGCCTAAATCTCTAGATGAAATTAGTGTCATCTCAAGGAATTACTATTCTAGGTTAGGTAGCTATTAGATTCACCTTTTTTCAGAGCATTCATATTATGTCACCTTATCCTATGTTCTTACAAGCATCATTGTGTCTTGATTCACGTATTTCAACATTTTATTGTCTTATCCTCTACATTGAGGCTTTTTACATTTGCAGAGTTTTATGGCCTAGTCATTTAGTCACACTCATCACTACAATTGACATCACCTCTTTGGTACCCAATACACATTTATTATTCCTCACCTCATAGTGTTCACAATCACATTTGGTTAACGAGTTATGATTTCTACCAGTGTCCACCTTCATATTATGCTCTATTAAGAGAAATTCTTGTATTAATAAACACCCATATTGTACACATTGCATTGAGTCTAGTCCCAATGTTGACATATATCAATGTTATACATACCTTTTGTTGGTTTAAAGGGAATTATGATTGCCCTTTCTCCAAGGGATTTTCTTGTATCAACATCAACAACAAAGTTACCAGCTTAATGAGAACTATGACCTCAAAATGAGAACTCTAGCCCATATCACTCATATTTTTTCCTTAAAAACCCCAAAATCAACCCTTGAATAAAAATTTGTGCTACTCACACCTTATTTTTTTAGGGTCAAAATTACAACATTTTTCAAGAATGACCTTAAAACCCCATATTGTTGCTAACAAGAGCCTTAAAATCAACATTTAAATAAAAAGTGGTGTTACTAGTTGCGAATTTTTTTTTAAGTTAAAATTATAGTTTGAAACCATATTCTTAACAATTGGTACCATTGGAAAAAAAAAATTAAAACCAACTACCAAATGAAAAAAAAGTGCTACCAATAGCACACTTTTTTTTCCAAACATAAAATTGCAACATTTTTTAAACCATGGTATAAAATATCATCATGGGTGTAAATATAATAATAAAATCAACCTTAATTATCACTCATTTATGGTTAGTTTATGACTCCAATCACGAGGCAATACATCATACATGAAAATATCACCCTATAATTTAAAATTTTAACAAATTAGTTCCAAATATTTTTTTTCTTTTAATAGAAAAACTCAATACAAATTACATTGAATGAAACATAAATTATTTCTTATAAGTATTGTTGCATTATCCATATTTGAAACTGATGAGATATAGAAAAAAATTATATTCTTCATAACCAAAAAATATAATCCAACAAACATAGAAATTATTCATAACTTCATATAAGATTATATGTAAGTTAAAGCACTCCTTTAGATTTACCATATAAACATCATATTGATAAAAAAAATACGCAAAATGTTTCATACAATTATTATATCTAAATCATGGATTTTGGCATACCATTACAATCTACATTATCTTCAAATGAATGATTAGATGAAGACGTATTTGACCCATACTCTTCTCTATTATCAATGAGTACACCATTTGAGTCTACATGTATGCCCAACATTTCAAATGTCAGAAGCCTTCTAGATCTATGACTAGGTTCAGCAGACTCCCATCTTATAGCTATTTCTTGTAGAAACAACATCTTAATAATATTTTTGGTGATGGAGTGAAGAGTTCCTCTATTTTTTCAAATCAAAGTCGCAAACAAGTATGTTAACATCCTTTAATTTTAAGAGGTCAATGTGGTGATGATTTATATTTTTACCCTTTCTTTTTCTCTTTCTGTTAATATGTTTCTCAACTACCATCTATGGCTATGTATATGTTGCATACCGATATAACATCTTTAATACTTCAATTTTTATAACATCTTCATTTTATTTACTGACCTTTATAACCTTTGTGATCCGTAATGTACAACCATGTGGATCTTTAGTTGCTAACACTGCAATCACACAACCCTCCTTAATATCATGTCTTGAACCCTTGTAAAGGTCTTCATTGACTTCACATTGTGCATGCCATGTTCTAGAACCAATATGCATTTCTGTTTCTTATACTTGTGAAGACTTAATAACACCTTCAAATTCTTATTGTTCAATAATGTTTTTTTCCTCATGTTCACTTAGCATACTTTGTGGCCAACTAAACGGAGTCTTCAAAAACGTATCTCCTTTTATTGAACTCAAAATTATGTCACTTTAACCATTGAAAAAATATTTCAACCAAACATAATCATGGCATCAAAGTACTCATATGTATCTTTAATAGACTTTTTGAATTCGTCCAGTTTGTTTTTTTTCAATTTTTATTATTTAGGAAAAAAATAAAAAAATTAAAGAACTAACCCTAAAAGATATAGGATTGAAGGGGGAAAAAAATATAATTTAAAAAAATAATAACGTTGATTGAAGGGGAGGAGAGGCATGGAGGGAGAAGGGAAATTATTGGAATTGAAATCCCACCCCATTTTCTTTGGATTATTCTAATGAAAATGGGGCACCACTATCTTGGACCAACGACTTTGTGCGCTACTTGGAGGGGAGGTTGGGCACAGGGGAGCGAGAGGGTGATTGATGTTAAGCCTTAATATTGGCTCATTACCCCTTAATTGGGGCATATTACATTAGTAATGTTATTTTATTTATGTCGACTTTATTCCATTAGTTGTAATTATACCTCCCAGTCTCATGTATATACCAAGGAGACATTTTCATTTTGAATCATCTTGTACTTGAACATTTAAGTGGGGTAAAAGGAGGTTTCCCCCTTGAAGAGGCTTATTATTTGAAATTATCTCTTTTTCAAGGTGTTGAGTACTTTTTCTAAGGTTTTTCTATGCTATATTGATATTTGGTTCCTAACATATGGTATCAGAGCTCAAGGTCTTGGGGTTTCGCTACTACATCTGAGACACCTTGGAATTTTTGCTATAACTTGTTTTCTACAATGTTTTAGAAGGAACGACTTGGATTGTATTTATTATACAGATCAAGGTACATTGGGTTAAAATTTCATCTCCTGAGGCCTTATACTTTTGGAGATACAACCTGTACAAGATAGGGTTATGGAATCATCCCGAACTGAGTCATTACAAAATTTTCGCTATAAAACATTTTCTGTAATGTTTCAGACCCTAAACTCCATAGGATATTCATAGAACTTAGTAAGGTATCTGTGGTAAAATTTTCATCTTCTGGGTCATCTTAAATTTGTAGATACACCCTGTGGAAGATAGGGTATCTGACTAGTACTATTGACTAGTCTCAAGAAGGTGTTCCAGGTAAAACAATCATAACTTCTTCCTAGAGTATCCAAATTGAGTGGGACTAGTTTCATTATATTGTGGAAAGTCTTTAGTATTTCTAGTATGAGTTTCAGAATTTGATATCAATTATTTTGTGCGGGGCATGCTATACAAGTGAGATCTCTTGGAAAGGCCAAAAATCAGCAAGTTGTGGGGAATTTACTGTAAATTCCACTTGGCACATCCAATTTTGATTATACTTGTGGCATTGAAGAGAAGAAATATCATAGAACTACATAAAAGAAGTTTTCATACCCAAAAGGGCCAAAACTTGGGAGATACAACAGAAGAAATACTGTCTAGCAGAACCACCTCAAAATCAAGGTTCAAATGTGATACTTGGCCAACATGCCACCCAAAAAAGGAACTTCTACACCAAATAATCCTCCAAACAATCCTACTTGGACTCTTGATGAAGGTGAAGAAATGTGTAGGGACATAAATGATTTACATAAGAAGATATTAATAAAAGATGAACTACAA
The DNA here is from genome assembly GCA_010110895.2 of Picea sitchensis. Taxonomy (NCBI): domain Eukaryota; kingdom Viridiplantae; phylum Streptophyta; class Pinopsida; order Pinales; family Pinaceae; genus Picea; species Picea sitchensis. Next base: position 156,977 of record SNQJ01S0032532.1, read on the forward strand.
GAGATGGAAGCTAAGTTGGAGGCAAAGATGGATGGTTTAAAAGAGGAGATCATGGAAGTATTGAAAAATTTTGTA
>SNQJ01S0032533.1:0-15199 GCA_010110895.2 Picea sitchensis
TATATTTTTCAACATTCATATTTAATATTTAATACTTTTAAATATAATTTTTTCACATAGTCGAATTTTTTTTAGACATCTCTCATCATATTTCACTTTAGATTAGATTTGCAATGAATTCCAATCACATAAAAGGTTGGTCGTGTGATCCTCTCATAATGCAGCATTGGATGTAATCTTAGATCATGTATCCTCATATTCACTTTATCAATTATGATCTTGCTCATGTCTCACTCTTCCTCCTTACTATGCACTTTATATGGTATTATTCTTATTATTTTAGATATATATCCTCATATTCACTCTATCAATTATGATCTTGTTCATGTACCAGTCTTCCTCTTTACTATGCACTTTATATGGTATTATTTTTATTATTTTAGATATATGTGATTTTTTTATAAGTTAAAGTTAAAAATAAAGCATTAAATAATCATTGTTAATCATTTTATAAACTTGATCTTTTATCTTGAATCTTGGAAATTTTATGATTTTCAAGTGAAGGGCAAGCAATTCTTTTTAAAAAAAAATTCAATAAAAAAACTATGATCATATTGTGTTTAGGTGATAGTATTGGACTATTGTTGTTGCACTTGTGAAGCTTGTTGTTGTGGCCATCTATATGTTGGAGAGAATTTGGATGGGAGTCCTTGTGATCACCCTGCCCATGTTTGGAGAACTTCTTTCCAAATCTAAGTTCCTAGTTGTAATACCCATCTTTACCCCAGTTTGTAAATATAAATATAACTAGGCAAGAGATTATAGTAGACTAGATATGTGTGAATGTTTGATTTGATGAACCTTTGTATAAAAGGTTAATGTATGTATTTTATGTTATTAATAGAAAATGGATAAGTGTTGCATAACTGTTGAAATGGGGGTTTGCCAAGATAGACCATGGATGCTATGAGAGAGATGGTGAGGGGAACCATAAATGGTTGAGATGACCCCCTCACCAAACCAGTACCTTAATGTAATTAATGGCTCAGACCCAGAACAATTCTCCCCCAAAAATGAATTACCAGTCAGAGTGGTAGCTGGAAGAGTCCTCCTTAAGAGTTAATGAGGAGATGGGGTAGAGTACCCATCTCCAACACTTCCATACTTGACCACAAGATGGGGATTCAAACCCACACAACCTTGTTGAGGAAGGAAAGAAAGAGGTAATTCGTCGGCAAAGGAAAGAGATAAAAAAAAAGCAGATCTGCGAAGAGAGTAGAGTCGAAAAAAGAGCAATCTTGAGAAGAGAAAAAGAGCGGTTACAACTCTTTGGTTCAAGGAAGAACTGATAAATAAGCTCGTTTTGGGTGCAAGAAGTGGCTGGCATGGTTTTTGTTACAAGTTGATAAATGAGGTTGATGAGTGACTATGGAAGTACTCGTGCAGACCTCCTTGCTTGGTATAGAGAAAACTAGTTGCCAAGACCCCGTGGGAGGAGGAGAGTGACCTCCGTCCTTGACTGTCGTTGAGTAAGAAGAAAGAGACTCTCTCAGAGCATCGTGTTCTAGCTCGGGGGTGGCCAGTGATAAATTCATTAGGAGTGGTTGTGCCTATAGTTGGGTGGAAACATGAACCCCTTTTAGTAGTCACTTCACGGTTTCTGGTTTCTGATACGTACCTTCATAATTTGTTTATTGAAATGGAAACGATGGTTGAATNTATATTTATCTGTCTATGAATCATTTATGTATTGAATGAATAAGGTAGATGTATGTATTATCTCCCTGTGACCTCATGCTTTTGAATGGTCATCTGGTTTCCTTCGTTTAGCAGTTAAAGATTTGTGGGATGTAAGCCTACAAGAGGGTCGAGGTAGGATTTATTGGAATGTTTAAGTCTTGCTGACCTCTTGAATCTACCCTTGTGGGAATTTCAATTTCAAACCATGTGGAAGGAGGGTGCCTCCTTCAAAATCTTCACCGTATGACCGAGGGCTCATGCCCATGTCGTTAACCCATTTATGGCTAAAGGAATTAGCGCATAGAAAACACGAGTTTCCAAAGGACCCATGTCACCAAGGTCTGGGAATCCTACACTGGGCCTGAAATGAGTTAAGCCTTCTAGCTTTGGAACTCTGGTCGAAGGCAACAGATGGTTGTGTCTACCCACAAGGTTGACTGGCGCATGTTGGTTCCCTTATCCGGGACAGATAAACTTGCCCCACCATTAAACCTTGATCCATTCAGTTATCGCAAAGTAACGCGAACCATTGATTTGATAGTATTCGAGAGTCCCCTTAGCTGTTAGATCTACGCCGAGGAAACTTCGGAAAAGTCCCACTTCGGGAGAACATAGATTCTATAGCATCAAACTCCTCAAAGGCCGAAGCTACGAAGTGAGGAGAGTCGTGGGATTGGGGACTTCGTTAATAGCCCCTCTTAACCATGCGATCATCTAGAGGAGGGACCTGCGTACGATACTTCAGCAAAGTCCTACTTCAGGAGAGTGGAGCAGCGATAAAGTCGAAAACCCCGAATTCTAGAGTTACAAAGTAATAGAGGTCATAGATCTAGGGGTTATGTGGACACACGGTGACCGTAAGATCGAAGGACTTGGAAGGCGATCATTTCTGGGTGACGTGGTATGCAAATGTCACCCAGGGTGATGTGGACCCAGGTTTGACGTGCCACATGTCACCTGGATCTAGACATTTCATCGACTCTACATGTCCATTAAGACATGACACGTGTCACCCACTATAGGGGCCACGTTTCCTCTCTACCTTACCGTGTGTCATCTATGGAAATTACTTGTTTGGTCCATGTGGTGGGAGAAGTATTCAGGACCCACCTATATTCGTCATCGCATCTAGTACATCACCCCGTGCAAGAGTGGACTCTTTGGAAGTCTAGGACTTCGGGACTTCGAAGGTTTGGAATACAATGTCGAGGGTGAGTCGAAAGGCTCAAAGGTCGGAGCCACGAGGTGGTATTTCGAGATCCTTCAGGAATTCGAGATTTCAGAGGACATGCATGCATAAAATAAAAGGGGCGTTCAGTGTCGAACGTCGAATTCTCCTCTAGTTGTGTGTTAGATGAGGATTAAGTATCACTGTTGGTTTGGATGGTGGATGGACCATCCATGAGGGAGGTAGGAACCTAGAAATGGTATGAACGACATGGATCCACATGGGCACAACGTGGCCCTCAACCAACGAACGCCCAAAGGACTTCGAGAAGCCATAACTTGTAAATCAAAGGTCAGATTAGAGCCTGATAATAGTCGATAGAAATCTATGAGTGAGTAGAAGAGGATGAATCATGATCTAGGTAGATATTGGTGGCCACCCACCTTTTCCAACTCATTCGAAACAATTTTTTGGCAATTTTGGCAATTTACTATTTTTAGCAGTTTTTAACTTCAGGGGCCATTTTGAGGGCCTAAATGAAGGTTTTTCGGGATCAAGCTTCTCAATTATAGTCGAAGGCTCTGATTGAGCCCAAAAAATGAATCTCCTCGATGATACCTTTCTAATGGGATATCGTGTGCCTAAACCGGAGATCGTATGCAAAAGTTACGACCCCAGGAAGTTGATGTACTTACTTACCCAAACGGGGCCCACATGACTTTTAGCACTTCATCTCCTAGGGTTAGGTTTTTGGATGTCTAGGGTTTTTTACATTCCTGTTTATTGTAAAAAGGCCTTCAGATCCTCATTGTAATCATTTTCTTGCGAATGAGCATAGATGTCACATCTCTTCTTAGAGATAAGCTGCCACCATTCCAACAAGCTTGATTTCCGCTGCATTTTATAGTTTCAACTTATTTCCTTATTGAATAGAAAACCAATTTTACTGTATCTCTCTTATTCTGTTTTAAGCATATTTTAATAATTTGTATTCATTTCATTCTTCTCATAAAATCTGGATCAATGGTATCAGAGAGGCCTTCTCCTTGTCGTCTTAATGCATGTCCTCAACAAGGTTAGGGTACAAACAATTGGGTCTCAAGAATTTTTCTCTTGAGGAAAAAATATCTCGCACGCCCAAGCGACCTCTCATGGAAGGAGAAAAGAAATATGACAGGACAGGAGATCCTTTCAAAATGTTTCTTGAGGAATCCCTCACGCAACAGAGGAACGAGATGATGGATAGTTTCACGCAAATCCTTCGACGACTACCAACAGGTGACACATCTTCCTCGAGCAGAGGCACCTCCCCCTTCAAAGTACAAATTATCTTCGATATTTATATATTTTAAGGTCATATAGACGTAGATGTTGTAGACAACTGGTTGTATCTACTATAAGGGTAGTTTTTTGTCCATAACTTTTCGAATAGAGAAAAGATTACTTTTGCACTCCTAAAAGTCGTTCTGCATGTCAAAGATTGGTGGGAAACTTTCTGTGAGCAAAAGGAAATAGAGGAACCCTCATTATTTATAGTCACGACCACCTGGGAATCCTTCAGGGATGCTATTAAGGAACAATACTACCCTATCAGAAGTTATGATGACTTGTATACCAAATGGACCACACTATGGCAAGAAAGAGACCAAGCAGTGCCAGAGTTAAAAAACATCTTCTGTACCTTGCACACCAAGCTGGGTATCAAAGATTCATAGCGACATTTGGTGCTCAAGTATCGCGGTGCTTTGCATAGATACATCGAGAACAAAATGGAAGTTTTGGACATCTCTTCCTTGGGCACGACCTACCGATATGTTATTAAAATCAAGAAAAATCTCAAACAAAAGACGTGACAATTTGGGCCTAGGAACCCCTCACATCAAAATCCAAGAAGGGGCGGCCCCAACCCACAGAATAAAGGACAGAGAAAATATGGAAAATATCAGGACAACCAGTCCAAGAAGAAAGCAAAGAAGGACACCGTAAATCCAAAGAAAGATACCGGGAAGTGGTGCGACTTCCATAAGAGCCCTTGGCACAATATTGATGACTGCTGCTCAAAGCAATCATTGGTGGCCGAAGTGAAAGCCTCTGAATCAAATGCAGGTTATGACTCTGAGTCAGAACCAGAAAGAGGAAGACTGATCATTTACGCGGAGCCTAGTGCCACCGTTGCTACCACCAAGCTCCAACCTGGTGAACCAGACCAGCCAGAAGAAGGTGAGCGCCTCTTCCATTCACAGATGTGGGTAAAAGGAACCCCGCTGCACTTTATCATTGACAACGGTAGCCAGAAGAACCTCATATTAGTAGAGGTCATCAAGAGGTTGGACCTGCCGACAAACTTGCACCCACAACCCTACACCATTGGATGGCTCCGCCAAGGAAGCGATCTCCACGTCAGCCAACAGTGCTGACTGTCGTATGACATCAAGCCCTTCAAAGATGAGATATTGTGTGATGTTTCTCTTCTCGAAGTTTGTAATGTTCTTTTGGGCCAACCTTATTTATGGAAACGTCATGCTCTATATGAGTCTATGCCTCGTAGTGTTATTATTACTTTGAATAGGAAATTGTACATGATACCAGAGGCAACCCCTCCTAGTGCTATTTCCTTGCTCTCTACCAAGCAATGCAGGAAGGTCATCTCTCAGATCGGGAAATTTGACTTCTTCATGATTCGCTCTCAAAGTGAAAAAAAGATCACAACCACATCTAGGGATTCCACAGCCGATATATCCACACAACAGAAGGAAGTGGATAAGGTCATCGAAGAATACTTAGATATCTTGTCGTCTCCTATCGGGGTACCTCTGCACTGCCAGGTCAAGCATCCCATCGATTTGATCCCAGGCACACTGCTACCCAATGGGCCAGTCTACCGCCGCTCTTTGCTATAAAACGAGGAGATCAAGAGGCAAATCCAAGAACTTCTCCACAAGGGGCAGAAGAAACATGGGACCTGGTGACTCTGCATTGATTACCGAGCCCTGAATAAAATCACAGTCCTAAACCGATACTCGATTCCTCGAATTGACGACCTCCTTGATCAGCTCACGGGGGCCAAATACTTCAGTAAGATTGATCTGAAGTCTAGCTACGACCAGGTCCCAATAGAATAGACATATGTATGAAAGACCGCCTTCAAGTCAAAAGAAGGTCTTTTTGAATGGCTAGTCATGCCCTTTGGTTTGAAAAATGCTCCAACAAATTTTATGAGGATGATGGACGATATCCTATGACCTTTCACCAATACTTTTGTAGTGGTGTATCTGGATGACATCCTCATCTACAACAAGACTTGGGCGGAACACCTGCAACATATTCAATAGGTTTTTCACACCCTGCGACAACACAAACTATATGCAAACTTGGAAAAATGCTCTTTCGGCATGGACATGGTCCATTACTTAGGCTATATCATTGATCGACATGGTGTGCATGTGGATCCATCCAAGATCCAGGTCGTTCGTGACTGGCCAACACCAACCAAACTCACTGAACTTCGGAGCTTCTTGGGCCTCACCAATTTCTATAGCAGGTTCATGTTGGGATTCTCTCATATCGCATGGGCCCTCAGCCAAGTAACCAGGGGTGGAGGTAAGGAAAAATTTGTGTGGGTCTGTCCCAACAACAAGCCTTCAATGAATTGAAGAAGTGTTTGTGATCATCCACAATAATTTCATTATCGTACCTACAACATCCCTTTGAGATCGAGACAAATGCTCCAGACTATGTTGTGGGCACCATTCTCACTCAACACAGCCACCCCATGGCATATAATAGTGAGACACTATCATATGTTGTCCATAATTACACTACTTATGACAAAGAAATTTACTCCATAGTGCAAGATTGCCGCCAGTGGAGACATTACAATCTTGGGAAGGAGACAATCATCCATACTGATCACAAGACACTACAGTTCATGCAGACCCAAGGAAAATTGCAGAATGACCGCCATAAGAAGTGGTCTTCATACTTACAGTAGTTCCACCTCAACATCAAGTATAAAACGTGAATTACCAATTGAGTTATTGATTTCCTCAGCCAAACTCCAATTGCGACACTCACCACGGTGCTAGACTCTTGTGGCCACAAGACGTCTGGATGGCCCCACCTCTATGAGACATACCCTGAATTCTCCACCACCTACCAAATGTTGGGCGCCAAATCAGTGGTCACTAATTTCCATCTTCAATATGGGTTGTTGTGTCGTCCGGGCCATCTATGCATTCCATCAAGCGAGCGTGCGAAGCTGATTTGGGAAGCTCACTACAGTAGGGTGGCAGGACACTTTAGCATCGAAAATACAGTGGTAGTGTTGTAAAAACATTTCTACTTTCTGAAACTTCGACAGGATGTCAGCAAGTATATTAGGTTCTGCATTGTCTGCGCTATTGCCAAACCAACCACTGAGAAACAAGGTCTATACACCCCTCTTCTTATACCTGAGAGGCCATGGGAATCCATCTCAATGGAGTACATGTCGGGCCTCCTGTCCACCAAGAGGGGAAATGACCCTGTTTTTGTGGTTGTTGATCGCTTTTCCAAGATGGCGATTCTAGCCGCCTGGAAGAAGAACATCACAACATAAGCCACTTCCAAGCTCTTATTTGAATGAGTATGGGTACATTTTGGGATCCAACAAACCATTATCTCAGACCGTGACAGTCGGTTCCTCAACACATTCTGGTCGAGACTTTGGTCACTATTGGATACTAAGCTCACCAAATCTACTGCCTTCCACCCCCAGACATATGGCTAAACTGAGGTCGTCAATCAGATGATCGTACATATCTTGCGCATGTACAATTCAAAACACCCCCGCACATGGGATGAGAGTCTTCCCTATGTCCATCATACAAGGATGATTTTAAGGATGGAGATTTATTTTAAAATGTAGAAACCTTGGAGAATCTTACTAATCCTTCATATGCCAACTATAAATGTTTGGTGATATTTTTGTAAAAATATTCAAATTTCTAAGGATTTTATATAGTTCGTATAAAATTTTGGCGATTTTTAAGGTAAAATAATTTTATTCTATAGAATTTGGGCAAATTATTTTTAGAATGGAAAATTGTTTTTTGGGAAAACCATGGAAAATTAGTGCATGAGAGAAATTTAGCCGCTAAAATCATCCTTTCCAACATAGCTACAACCAAGCCCTGCATAGCTTAACTAGCCATAGCCCCTTTTAGGTGTGGTTGGGATTCCAACCATTGGGCCCCATGGATGTTTGACTACCCCTGGTGACCACCTCGGTCGAATCGCCCCCTACTCCACCAGAAGATGACAAAGACACCCGGTTCATTGAGAGGATCCAACACATCCACCAACAGGTTCAGGATATTCTACAGAAGTCTAATGCCAAGTATAAGCAGCGCCATGATCAACATCGGTTTCCACATAAGTTTCAAGTGGGAGACAAAGTTTGGTTGCACTTGCAGAAAGAACGCCTTAAAGGGCCCCATCAGAAGCTTCGTCCACTTTGTTATGGGATGTACACCATAACCAAGGCCGTGGGTGACAATGATTTTGAGCTCAACATTCCCCCTTTCCTTGGCCTACACCCAGTCTTCAACGTGGCTCTCCTTCGGCCATGTTTCCCACCATTATTGGACACCTCAGAGATAACAGATAAGTTGATACCAACAAAGATCAAACCTAACTTCATGCAAAAAACATCCAATGATCATATTGTGGACACACAGATCAAGGGCACTCGACATAAAATGATCCAACTTTTTTGAGTCGTCAAAGGAGGGCAACTCCTGCACCAAGGAAAGTGGCTCACCCGAGGCCAAATTTAGTAGAAATTTCTTCATCTGATGGGAAAAATAAACGCAATGGAGAACATTTCTTCCTAAGTAGGGATTATTGATCTAGGTAGATATTGGTGGCTACCCACCTTTTCCAATTTGCTCAAAACAATTTTCTGGCAATTTTGGCAATTTACTATTTTTAGCAGTTTTTAACTTGCGAGGCAATTTTGAGAGCCTAAATGAAGGTTTTTTGGGATCGAGATTCTTAATCATAGATGGGGGCTCTAATTGATCCCTCAAAATGAATCTCCTCAACGATACCTTTCAAACTGACTATTGTGCGCTTAAAACAAAGATTGTATGCAAAAGTTATGACCCTCGGAAGTTGATGTACTAACTTACCCAAACGGGGCCCACATGACTTTTGACGCTTCATCTCTTAGGGTTAGGTTTTTGGATGTATAGGGTTTTTTAAATTCCTGTTTATTGTAAAAGGGTCTTCAGAGCCTCATTGTAATCATCTTCTTGTGAATGAGCATAGCAGTCACATCTTTTCTTAGAGATAACCTGTAATGTCCCCAAGGCCGAGCCCTGATGTAAATCATGTTAATGAAATGAATTGTAATTATGTTGTATAGGCTGGTGAGCCAAGTTATATAAGATGGTAGGATTATGTGATTGTTAGGCCAGAGAGCCTAAGTGTTGAAGGCCAAGAGCCTGATTTTGTTCATGTATCTATGCAGAACATTAATAAAAATATAAACACCGCTGCATGCAGACTGACCACGATGAATGAGTGACGGGGGACTAAGATTCCATAGAGTGGGAAAGGGATTAGGGGATGGAAGGTGGGAAGAGGGGATAAGTGTTGAGCCTAGGGGCTTAAGTCCTTGGGAACAATATTTTAATATTATTCCAAAAGACATGTGAATTATATGTTTTATCCTAAGTTCCTTTTGGAATGACAGGTGACTTCCAAATGGGAGGAACGCATGATGATGGAACGCATGCAGTTTCCTGGGTGACAAGTGTCAACCCAAGCCCATGCAAATAAAATGGATGAGATGAGCCATGATGGGGGTTCCTCCTCCATTCTACCTGACCATCTGAGCGTGAACCCATTCGACCTCTGCAAGAGACCCCGTACATCCTCTGAACCAGAAGCATGTGTTGACTTCGGGGAAAAGTCTGTGTTGATTTTTGGAAAGCTGATGCATCCTCTGTCTGAGCAGATCGAGCCTGCGCATGGAGTCTTTGTTCCAAAAGCCATAACCGTGAGACCATCGTGTCATTGTTGAGCCTGTTTGGAAAGCCCGTGTATGTTTTCCCCATTGGCTGATGTGGCCACGCAGTGCTGGACTGCATGTAGCTTGTTGGCCAGTTTGTATAACACTCTCTCCAGGTGTGAGAGGTGATTGAAGTTGGAAGAATAGGTTGCTTGGCCTATGAGCGACTCTCTCCAGGTGAGGGAGTGCGCAGAGGAAGAAGAGAACTTATGGAAGGAACCCTGTAGCTGCCACAGAGCTCGGAGACTTCCGGTTCGGTCTGTTGCTAAAACCCAAGGCAAGGGAGGTTAGCAACCAAAGGACTGTCTAGGTGACAGAGAAGGTGTATACTCCTGGGGTGGAATAGGCATGTGGGGAAGGAGATTCTGTGGGCAGTGAGTATGAGTGGATCTTGGGAGAGAATTCCTTCCTTGTGACCATGTGTTTTCCTTGTAACCTCAACCTAGCCTAGGATTCCTTGCCTTGGGGTGGAGCTTAGTCCCAGCTCAGGGGTGACCCACTGCTGAGCTTAATGAGCAGTGTGGTCTAGGGCTGGGAGGTTCATGGAAGGACTGCACCTGGTTGGTAGAGCTACCATTGTTTCCAGGATAAGTAATAGATGATGTTTTAATTTATGTTTCTGCATGTCTCTGTATTTATAATTATCATGTATTTTGCTGTGCATATGAATTAATGCTAATGCCATGTTTTAAAATTACGATAGCAGTAACTCTTAGGCTTTCTCCGAGTTTAAATATGTTTCATTGATTAAATGCATGTTGTTTATATAATTAAGTGTGAGTATTGTTATTCCGCTAAGTAGCGCCTGCCCGACATTGGAAGGGGGCATTACAGAATGGTATCAAAGCCAAGGTTTCGACGCTAAGCCTAGATGGGCCAGTTGAGTGGTCTTTGGACCGAGGGTTTGAGGAGAAATTGTGTCTGGAGGACCAATTTCGCACCTTGGAATGCTCCTGAGTGTCAAGGAGTTACTTGACCATGCTTACAAGCTCAGGAGGTGTAGCGATGTTATGAAACCATAGCCGATATGGTATATGGCCACAGGGAGAGAGGACTCCACACCAAAAGTATTGGAGCCTTAGGATCTGTTCGGGAGGGAAGGCGAACCCTCGTGACCGTCAGATCTGGAAAACGTGTGCAGGGCTTACAACCCTTTGGAGTTGCATAGGAACATGGAAATCACGATATGTGAAATCCCGAATTCGTCAGGACCATCCATCGGGGGAAACACGTGGCTATCGGATGACGTATCGCCACCCGGGAAACCCAAGGGCAAGAACCCTTGTTCTCGCAAGTCGTGAAATAACGAAACCTGAAATCCCAAAACTATCTACACCGTAGATCGTAAGAGAGGAACTTGACCATCGGATCAAGTGGAGGATTAGACCGTAATTTTGGGATTTCGACAATTGGAAGTTCGAGATGCATGGATGCACGAACTCCTGATACCCGAAACCCTGAAACACTGAAAAGATCTACGTTGTAGATCTGAGAGGAAGTCTAACTGTTGGTTTGCACTTGGAATGGATGTGGGAGCATGGATGTGTACCACATGCCGACGAGTCGAGAAGACATGCGAGAGTAGTGGGACCCGATGACATCACCGAGGGTGACATGGACCCTCCTAAACATGCCACTTGCCACTGTGGATGTGGAGACAGTTATGCTATGTGGGCCCAGAGGGTAAAGTAAATCGGGATTTCAGGATTCGCAAAGGAGGAGCACGAGGGCTCAACACTCCAACTCGCGAAGTTGCGATTTGCGAGCGGTGCTAACACTTAGCCCTAGCCTACGATTATATGTAGCAGGCGCTAGCGAGGAGGGATCCATAACCGTATCTCATATCAGGTATTGGCGTTTGGAGGAAGAGGAGTCGAGGGTCTTCGACTCATGAACTCACAAGATCGCGAGTTGCGAAAGGTGCCTTTGGTTACGAGGGTAGGGAGAAAGAGGGAGCTATCACCCGAAAACCTGAAGTGCCGAAGTCCCGAAATTTTCGAAGACAAAAGAACCACCGAGGATTTAACTGTTGGATCTTCATGGATCGAGACCCCGAATTTCCAAAGTTCCGAAATTTGTAAAGACGAACAGAGCTCAGAAAACTTAATGGAATCAAAACGTTTTTCATGTTCATGTTGGTTTATGAATGTTGTAAGTTTTCTTGAAGGTTTAAGGGCCTGACAAACTTCGGTTGATTTCACATTGTGTGTCCAGAGTTCAACGAGTGTCAGGACAACCGTGAGTATATGCTGAGTATAGAAATGAAAGAGGTGTAGATTGCCTCCATTTCAGAGAGAGAAAGAGAAGGAAGGGATGTCAACCTGGGAGTTGAAGGATCAAACTCCAATGGGCACGTAAGAGAATTGGATAAGGAATGACATATGATGAAACTCATTGAAAGATTGCAGAAAGATGCCCAGGCTCGCCGAGCTCATAGCCGAAAGCTCATGAGGGTCAGGGATCTACAAGGTGAATTCAACTTAAAGATGTTGAAGAGCCTGGAAAAAATAGAAAGGAAATTGGAAAAAGAGAGTGACACAAGTAGATCAAGAAGTGTCAGGACCTCTGAGAGGAGAAGAAGATCGAGGAATGGTAGCAGACATTATCGTCACTCCCCAAAGCATTTCGGCAGGGAAACACATCGTAGTTCAAGCCTATCCCCTACCAGAAAACACCAAAGATCTGGAGTGGATGAACAAGATTAAGCCTCCTACGTTTGATGGAGAACATAAGAAGGAGGAAGATGCCGAAACATGGTTGCTTGGCATGAGGAAATATTTTCAACTGCATAATTATTCCTCTCATGCAGAAGGAATAATTGCGATGTATCAACTAAAAGGAAAAGCATCCATGTGGTGGGATCAGTTTGTGAAGGTGCAACACATTAGGGAGAAAGATATTACTTGGAAGGAGTTCAAGAGGTATTTCGAGAAGAAATACCTGACTAAAAGATACTATGACAGAAAGATGAAGGAGTTCTTCGAACTCAAGCTAGGAAACATGACCATTGATGAATACAAACGAAGTTTCTTGGAACTACTGAAGTAGGTTCCATTCATCAAAGATGAGGCTATCAAAATTCAGAGATATCTGAGTGGACTGCCACCTTCCATCAATGACAAGAGTCAATATGATGATCCTAAGAATATGGAAGAAACAATAAGAAAGACTAAATGCTTATATGAACAACAAAGAGAAAGGCCTACTTTTCGGAAGGCTTGGGATGATCAGAAGAAGTTCAGGAAAGAGCAGAGGCAGAAGGGAAACAAGCCTCCCTTTTTCAGAAACAGTCCTCTGGGAAAGCCATATTTTAGAGAGCCCAGGAAGGCTGAAGTGGGTGAGCAAATGCCCAGACCGCCACCTATGGAGTGTTGGGACTGTAAAGGGAACCATAGGTACAGAGACTTCCCCCACAGAAAAGATAAAGCGAGAACCGTCCACAATGTTCAGCAAGATGAAACAGTGAAGGATATGGGCAGCAGAATGCCAAGGATCTACACAACCCTGTATAACAAGCAAGATGAATTTCAATCGCACATGATTGAAATGGAAGGTATGATTAATAACCAACCATTTATTATTTTAATTGATTCAGGGGATAGCCATAGTTATGTAGATCCTAGGGTGGTGGAAAGTTTGCATTTATCAAGAAGCAAACATGAAAAGTATTGGTTAGTGCAATTGGCTACAAGAACCAAGAGGAAAGTCACTGAGTTGATTAAGTCCTGTCCTGTGGACATGAAAGGATTGAGCACTAAGGCTGAATTGAATATTCTGCCCTTAGGCTCTTATGACTGCTTAATTGTGATGGACTTGTTGGAACAACACCATGCCCTCCTAGACTATCGTAACAAGAAGTTTACATGCCTGGATGAGGAGGTGAATCGGAAAACATTCCAAGGGATTCCCAGAGCTATGGCTATTAGAGAAATCTCAGCCATGCAGCTGAAAAAGTGTGACAGGAAAGGCTGTTAAGTATTTGCATCCCGTGTGGAGGAAGCATCCAGAGATGAAATCTCAAAGATTGGAGATCATGAGGTTCCTACTAAGTTTAAGGATGTATTCTAGGAAGTACCTGGACTACCTCTGAAGAGAGACATCGATTTTTCTATAAATTTGATGCCTGGAGCAACTCTAGTTTCTAAAGATCCTAATAGAATGAGTACGCTAGAGTTGAAAGAGTTGCAATTGCAGCTTTAAGAGTTTCTAAAGAAGAGGTACATTCGCCCCAGCATGTCACCTTGGGGTGCCCTGGTCTATTTGTGAAGAAGAAGGATGGAACGTTGAGGCTGTGCATTGATTTCCAGTAGTTGAACAAGGTAACTGTCAAGAACAAGTATTCTTTGCCAAGGATCGATGACCTTTTCGATCAGTTGAAGGGTGCGAAAATATTTTCAAAGATAGATCTCATATTTGGATATCACCAGGTGAGAATAAATGATGAGGACATCAGCAAGACCGCCTTTAGAATAAGGTATGGCCATTATGAGTTCACAGTGGTGCCGTTTGGACTATCAAACGCACCTGCTGTTTTTATGTGCTTGATGAATGGTGTATTCAGGGACTATTTAGACAAGTTTGTCATAGTCTTCCTGAACAAAATTTTGGTGTATTCCAAGTCAGAGGAAGAGCATGAACAACACCTGAGGATGGTGCTGCAAGCGTTGAGACAACACCAGCTGTATGCCAAGTTGAGCAAATGCTCATTTTATCAAAGGCAGATCCATTACTTGGGGCATGCTATTTCAGAAGAAGGGATCATTGTGGATCCTGAGAAGGTAGAGGCCATCAGAGAATGGTCAACGCCAAGGAATGTGGCGGAAGTTAGATCCTTTATGGGTCTAGCGGGCTATTATAGAAGGTTTATAGTAGGGTTCTCAAAGATAGCTCACCCTATCACTTCCTTGCAAAGGAAGGAGAAAAAGTTTCAGTGGACTGAAGAGTGCGAGAACAGTTTCCAGTGATTGAAGAAGTTGTTAACCAATGCTCCAATATTGAGGATTGCAGATCCAAGTGTGGATTTTGTAGTGTGCACAAATGCGTGTAAGGAAGGGTTGGGAGGCGTTCTCAGCCATAACAGATTTGTAAACTGTTATGAGTCAAGGAAGTTGAAGGAGCACGAAAAGAATTACGCCACTCACGATTTGGAGTTGGAAGCAATCGTTCATGCTCTGAGGAAATGGAGACATTACCTCATGGGAAGGAGATTTGAATTGCGAACAGACCACAACGGTCTGAAATATTTGTTTGATCATCCAACCTTAAATGCTAGGAAAAGTAGTGTTGACGGGCGAAAT
>SNQJ01S0032533.1:18033-50804 GCA_010110895.2 Picea sitchensis
ATAATCATCAGGAGGTCATACCAGCGGGGTTTCAACATTTTTGCAGGCAAACCTCTGTCGCATGAGTTCACTGTGCGAGATTGGAACAGTAATGTCCACGGGACATCATCTACCTTGCAACTTTTCGACCATTTTTGTCCCGTGACGGGCAGGCTGGTTGCCAAGCTGAGGAACTGTTCAGTGATTTCAAGATGGACATCTCCAACTTTGGCTCGACATCCATCGAACGATAACGCAAATTGTCGAGCCACAGTGAAGTTATAACCATCGAACTTCCTTATGAAAGTGAGCCACCCGAGATTTTCCAGGTCGCTATACGCACCATCAAACATTAACAGTGCTTGGCACCTGTTGGGCTCTGCCCTTACGACAGGAGCCATGGCCTCTGTGCATGGTGGGGTTTGGACTGAACAAAACAATGCACAAGGTAAAAAACGATAGGGTTTAACATCTCCAGCGTTCAAAGAGGCCGGAATTAACTGCATGCGTGCGAAGGTGGTGGGATTACCACCACCATGCAATGTATTAATGACCGTGTACAGTTGCTGTTCCATCCATAATCATAATCGTTTAAACCATATGTATCGGCCAACCAAATAGGTGTATCATCATATCAACGTGCCATCCATCCAAAACAGAACCAACACCATATGTTATAATCATGCGCCAAGTGTACAGTTCAATCCAACATGAAATCCAACATTAACCAACGATCTGTCGTGTCAATCAAACGTTTTAAACCGATGTTAATTCGATCATGCCAATGCATAGTTTGAAACTATGATAGTTCAATGTAATATCAACTCACAAAACAATGCACCGAACATCGATTTTGAAATTCAAAAGATTAATCAATGCACCTTTGTGAAAATCAAACCATTGTTTTTATTCTCAAATCGTCCTTATAAATTTACCAATGCATTTGTTGCACATTCAAATGTTCATATTTCAAAGTTTTTAGAACATTGCCACCAAAAACCTCATATAATCAATGAGTCAAGAACTCATAGAAATAAGGATCAAAGCATACAAGACCAAAATCAATCATGACCTTTATAGAATTGAATGTAACTAGTAAATCTTCATGCTCAAAGGCTTAGTAATCAAACAGATCCAAATGCGCAATCAAGGTAAGAGTAGGCCAAAGGTCATAAGTTTAAAAAAATCTTTTGCAATCATGTGATAAACTAATGGTCAAGTGTCTTTCGGAAAAATCAATAAAAGACGACGACAGTCCAAACAATTAAAGAGGCGTTTTCACACTTTCAGTTGTGAAAACTGAATCGAAACCAAATGGCAATTGTCACAAAAATGAAACAAATGTCTAGAAGCACAATGCGACGATGATTTGTTGTTAATGAAACAAGGGGTGTAGGCATATTTTTTAAGAGCAATTAAAAAAATGAATTGGCTGACAACAAGTAGGTGGCTGTAATTTATGTGCGAATACGACCTTGATATCAAGCATATCAAGGGGAAGGAAAACGAGGTTGCTGATGGACTCAATAGAAAAGTGCATGACTTACATGCTTCAGCCATTAGCATGGACATGACTGATATTAAGGATAGAATTTTGGAAGTTGCAAATGCCGATTTGCAGTACAGAGATTTGGTAGCAAAGCTATAGCAGAGTGAAAGGTCACAGAAAGAGGAAAATTACACCTTGGAAGCTAATGGATTACTTCTGTACAAAAACATAGTGTATATACCCAATGTCTAAGATTTGAAAGTTGCTTTTCTAAGAGAAATGCATAACGTGACTTATACTGGACATCGTAGATATCAGAAGACTGTGGAAGCAGTCAAGAGCCATTACTTTTGGCTGGGTATGAAGAGAGAGATCGCTGAATACATCGCCAGATGTATGTAGTGCCAGAAAGTTAAGGCTGAGCATAGGCACCCAGCAGGGTTGCTGCAGCCTTTACCCATTCCGGAGTGGAAGTGGGAAGTTGTAAAAATGGATTTTATTATAGGATTTCCCAGAACGAGCAAGCTACATGATTTGATCATGGTGGTGGTGTAAAAGCTTACAAAATCTGCCCATTTTATTCCACTGAAAACCACTCACAAGGCAAAAAATGTTGCTGATATCTTCTTAAAAGAAGTGGCACGCTTGCACGGAATTCCTAAGACGATTGTGTCTGATAGGGACCCGAAATTTACCTCGAATTTCTGGNCAAGCGTGCCACTTCTTTTAAGAAGTGGCACGCTTGCACGGAATTCCTAAGACGATTGTGTCTGATAGGGACCCGAAATTTACCTCGAATTTCTGGAAAGGACTATTCAAAGGATTCAGAACGAATCTGAACTTTAGTACAACGTATCATCCTGAGTCTGATGGACATATAGAGAGGGTGAAAAAATTAATAGAAGACATGCTGAGAATGTATGTGATGGATAAACCATCAAGGTGGGAAGACTACCTGCATCTGGTAGAATTCGCCTACAATAATGGATATCATGCATCATTGAAGATGAGCCCATTTGAAGCACTTTATGGAAGAAAGTGCAATACTCCAGTGAGTTGGGATAATCTAGCTGATAGAGAAGTAATTGGGCCAGAGTTGTTGAAGGAGATGGAGGCCCAAATGATAAAAATTAAATAGAATTTGAAAGCTTCCCAGGACAGGAAGAAAAGTTATGCTAATAAGAACAAAACCCACAGAGAATACAAAGTGGGTGATCATGTTTTCCTGAAAGTGAAAACTAACAGGAGTTCCCTGAAGCTGGGAAGTTGCGCCAAGTTGGCAGCCAGGTTTTGTGGGCCATTTGAGATCCTGGAAAGGATTGGGCCAGTTGCATACATGCTTACATTACCTTCATCTATGACTATACATAATGTGTTTCATGTTTCATTTCTTAAGAAATATATACCTTATGCTAATCATGTTATCAATTGGAGTGTGATTCAGGTGGAACCAGAAGGTGTCCTGCAAGTGCATCCTATGTGCATATTGGACAGGAAAAACAAACAGCTCTGGAATCGAGCCATAGAGCTTGTAAAGGTCCAGTGGACCTGGTACAGTCCTAAAGACGCAACATGGGAGCATGAAGATGTTATGCGGGCAGAGTACCCACATCTTTTTGAAAATTTTGAAAAGCTTGCAGATACAGTGTAAATTTGCACTGAGGACAGTGCAAAAATAAGGGGAGGGGGATTGTAATGTCCCCAAGGCCGATCCCTAATGTAAATCATGTTGATGAAATGAATTTTAATTATGTTTTATAGGCTAGTGAGCCAAGTTATATAAGTTGGTAGGCTTATGTGATTGCTAGGCCAGAGAGCCCAAGTGTAGAAGGCCAAGAGCCTGATTTTGTACATGTATCTATGCAGAACATTAATAAAAATATAAACACTGCTGCGTGCAGACCGACCACGATGAATGAGTGATGGGGGACTAATCTTCCACAGAGTGGGAAAGGGATCAGGGGCTGGAAGGTGGGAAGAGGGGCTAAGTGTTGAGCCTATGGGCTTAAGTCCTTGCGAACAATATTTTAATATTAATCCAAAAGACATGTGAATTATATGTTTTATCCTAAGTTCCTTTTGGAATGACAGGTGACTTCCAAATGGGAGGAACACATGATGATGGAACGCATGTAGTTTCCTGGGTGACAAGTGTCAACCCAAGCCCATGCAATTAAAACGACTGAGATGAGCCGTGATGGGGGTTCCTCCTCCATTCTACTCGACCGTCTGAGTGTGAACCCGTCTGACCTCTACAAGAGACCCCGCACATCCTCTGAACCAGAAGCCTATGTTGACTTCGGGGAAAAGTCTGTGTGGATTTTTGGGAAGCCGATGCATCCTCTGTCTGAGTAGATCGAGCCTATGCGTGGAGTCTCTGTCCCAAAATACATAATCGTGAGACCATCCTGTCAATGTTGAGCATGTTTGGAAATCCCGTGTCTGTTTTCCCCATTGGATGATGTGGCCATGCAGTGCTGGACTGCATGTGGCTTGTTGGCCAGTTTGTACAACACTCTCTCTAGGTGCGAGAGGTGATTGAAGTTGGAAGAACATGTTGCTTGGACTATGAGCGACTCTCTCCAGGTGAGGGAGTGCACAGAGGAAGGAGAGAACTCTTGGAAGGAACCATGTAGCTGCCACAGATCTTGGAGACTTTTGGTCTGGTCTGTTGCTGAAACCCAAGGCAAGGGAGGTTAGCATCCAAAGGACTGTCTAGGTGACAGAGAAGGTGTATACTCCTGGGGTGGAACAGGCATGTGGGGAAGGAGAGTCTATGGGCAGTGAGTATGAGTGGATCCTGGGAGAGACTTCCTTCCTTATGACCGTGTGTTTTCCCTGTAACCTCAGCCTAGCCTAGGATTCCTTTCCTTGGGGTGGAGCTTAGTCCCAACTCGGGGGTGACCCACTGTTGAGCTTGATGAGAAGTATGGTCTAAGGCTGGGAGGTTCGTGGAAGGACTGCATCTGGTTGGTGGAACTACCATTGTTTCCAATATAAGTACCAGATGATGTTTTAATTTATTTTTCTTCATGTCTGTGTATTTATAATTATCATGTATTCTACTGTACATATGAATTAATGCTAATGCCATGTTTTAAAATTACGATAGCAGTAATTCTTAGGCTTACTCTGAGTTTAAATATGTTTCATTTCTTAAATGCATGTTGTTTATATAATTAAGTGTGAGTATTGTTATTCCACGAAGTAGTGCCTGCCCAACATTGGAAGGGGGCGTTACATAACCCACAACCATTCCAACAAGATTGTTTTCCACTACATTTTACAGTTTCAACTTATTTCCTTATTGAATAGAAAACCATTTTTACTGTATCTTTGTTATTCTGTGTTAGTCATCTTTTAATAATTTGTATTCATTTTGTTCTGCTCATAAAATATGGATCAAATCATCTCAGAGAGATGATTCAAGATGATTTAAGTAAGCAAAATTTTGATGCCCCATCCCTACAAAGGGTACTTAGGGGTCGGGTGTGTTAGAAATTGGTATCAAAGTGTGGTTACAACACTTGGCCTTCTTGGTCTCATGAATGAGTCGCTTAAAAATCTTATTTAAAGAGAATCTTATCTAAAGAACTTTTAGGGGTGACACCCTATCTTACCCATTTCCTAAAAGGCTTAGTTAAACCTCTACTGAAGAAAGGAATGGAATTTTCTACTGATGTGTGTGTTTGGAAAATATGAACTGTGTGTTGTTCATGAGCTAATAGAACATTAACTAACACAAAATGTTGTTGATTAAGGTTGGTTGTCATTGATGTCAACTCTTGAAGAAAGACCCATAGCACAAAGTTTTGGGTAATGGACCCAATAGTGTTTGATGTAAATATGACTCATTATTGTTTTTTCATGGTTGATAAGAAATAAATATGGATGTAGACTCAGTGGTCCCCATATGGTGAAAACCCTCACGGAAGGCAGCTTTTGTGGAGTAAGAGAACCAATACTTAATTATGGAATAATGAGATGAGGAAAGTGAATTTGTGAGGGAAATTATCCTATATGGATAGTTCTTTTTCATTTCATTTCCGGTGACGGTATAGTAGACATTTTATAATTTACTACGGTTAAGTTATGGCCATGAGAAGTTGAGACCCCAGGTTTGAATTAATGGACCCAAGATTGTTTGATGGGTAACGGTGTGAGTTATGATATATTTTGGATAATACTAATATATGGATAGTACATGTCATTTCCATTTCTGTTGGTGCTCTTGAAACGTCCATGGCTCCTCGGTTTGAGAGTTAGCCTTCACAGTTAAGGACCCTCATATGTCATCTAAAGCCCCAAAATGTCAAAATCAAAGTGGTTTAAAAGAGAGATTTAAAAGGTAAACAATAAAGTGAAATTGATGAGTGTATTATAATTCCAAAGTGAATACAAAATAAATTATTTCAATAATAATTTAATGGAGAAGTTAGAAGAGGACCCAACCCTAACCTAAGGAAAGTGGGGCCAAGTGACCTAGAATATGTTTTAAGGAAGCTACTTGGAGGGTATAAATGAGAGGCAAGTGTTATCAGCAGAATTTCGATGCTTTATGGCGTTACGAACTCCACATCGTCAAAAAGCGAATTTGGAGTCATTCATGGCACAGTTAATTCCACAGAAGCATTCATAAAGGGTAAAAACTATACAAAATGACCAAAGTTGAAGGGCGCTTTACAGTAGTTTGGTGCACGCGCAAATGCGCAGGACAGGAACGTACTATGTGCGCATACACGCACGATGCATGGATTTTGGTGCAAAAACCCACGCACCTGATAATATGGTGCATTTATTGAATTGGTTGGCCCCCAACCACTAATGGATCGACTCCAAAGTCGATTTGACACCAAACCCAATCTCAATCCGCATGGTGGGCTGAATTGAGAGATAATTGAGCCTAAAGAGATACTTTCACACGTACAAAGTGCATGGCAACTTAATGCTAAGAGCATAAAAAAGCCATACCGGTACCTCAAGGAATTCTTTGTATTGTTATCCTGCTAAGATTGCTAAGGACTCATTCTTTGTGATAAACATCACCAGAAGCGCTGCATTTCATGAGCTATCACCCCTCTCTTGAGTGGATAGGCTTGAGTTCTTTCACCCACATTTTCATCTTTTCGTTGTAAAGGAGAGCAAGCTTTGAGGGCCTCAAAAGAGCCTTCCATTGGAGAAAAGAGGGACCCAAGTCCCCTTTCTTCTTTGTGCCTCTGGATTTCATCAATAGATCAGCTTATACATTGGTGATATTGGTCCATTTGTATTTATTTTCATTTGTTTCGCTATGCTCTGTAGTTTTAGTTTGATTTTTGTTTATAACTTTGTTGTTTCTCTTTCTAACCTTTTACTCTACAACTATCATGCCTGGCAATTGCTTGGGCATGTAAACTCATCATTTGCTCACTAGTGAAAGCCAATTGGGTACCAACGATTAGCGAACATGCGGGGATAAGACTATCAATTCACTCCCTCATTTGGGTTCCTTTCTTTCTAACGATTTCGTAACTGCGGGTTCACTAATAGGCCTTTCTTGAAACACACTAACCGAGTCCAATTCACCGAAGATTAGGAGAACTCCATCCAGATATTTTTCTTCGTTTTGCCACGGTAGCGGTTATTACACACCTGGTAGCATCATGTAGCGCGCTGCGCTATGCAACAATTTCTCCATGCTGGCATAGCGCTTTACTTCTGATTACGTGGTAGCGGTAGTCATCTTCTGTCTACACAGTAGGCCATGCATTTGAACTAAAATTTTCATTTGTAAGCTCTTGGATGTGGGAAAAATCATTTTCCTTCTCGAGAATGATGATATGCATGCTCTAATCGCACCACTAGACCCCCTCAACTTATAAAGGGGATAGTCAAAAAAGCATAGGCACTTAGGTGGATGAAATCATTTTTCCCTTATTTGCTTTTTACCACGTGGATGAAAGCTTGTTTTGGTTTATAAATCTAAATTGAACATCAATTCTAATCACATCTAAACTCACATTTAGGACTAGAAATTGAAAAATGGCACAATCTTAGTATGCTCTTATCTCGCACCATAGAGTGATTTTGAGAATCAGAAAAAGATTGTGACAACGATCTCATCTCCCTTAACAAAATTTCAAAACTTCTAGGAGGGACAAAGGCTCTTTTGAGACCCCTCATGCTTTTCATTTTCATATCCTAAATTTGTAGCGGGCCCTTTGTACTTTATGTCACAAAAGCAGGATAGTTGTTGCAATTTTACTGTCTTAGATAAAAAAACTAGGAAGTTTACAAAGAAGTTTGTAACGGGGACACACATGCCCACATGTTCAATCTAGGACGTTTCATGCTTTTCTAGATGTAACTCACACGCCGAGGGGAGTTAAAGGATGATAATGGACCACATGTCCAATTAACTCACACATAGGGAGTTAAAGGATAGTAATGGACCACAATGTCCACATGCTAGTCTCCTAGGGCTTTTAAAATTCCGCAAGGTTGTACCAAAGACATCTAGCTAATTTAGGTAATCAAACTCTTGTAAAGGACCAAGCGATGTCCACATGTTGCAAGGTGACATTATCAACCACTGGCCACACATTACTTCAACCAACAAATACACTCAAAAGTCATGTTTCAAAATTAACAGTGAAGACATATTGTCACTGCAATCGGGCCTGTCATTTAAAATACAATAAACATGTATAGTGGACAAAGAACCCAATAATCCATATTTGAATTGTAAAATCCTAACTCGTTATTTAACAATCAAACAACGACCACCATTCCAACTCATTCCATGTTGTGGAAACACACAATAATTCAACCAATGGAACTGTAAATATGTGACTGTGCAAAATCAATTTAACGCGACTCTGAATAATAAAAAAGTTGGGCTATCCATACAACACAATGAGGTATCGAAAACATGCCTATCTTCATAAAACAAATAATCGAAAAGAAACAAAGTCATGCTTAAAACTTTGTGACTATCTCTGAGTGTGGAACCCAAAAATATCCATATTATACATAGTGGGAAGCCACCCAAAACACCACGATGTGACATTCCCATTTTAAAATTCTAAACACACAATCACAATATTAACTTAACAGATCGTTCCATGCTACCAATCTAATACAATGTTGCCTCAAATTAATCGAATTGCGACCAACCATGTTGTGTAAACTCAAGCTCATGCAATCAAATAATTATAATGCCTACAGTGGACGAATTGCTATAGTCATCCCGATTGCAATAACCATTTGGCCCCAAAATAACTCATAGTTACAATGACCATTTATTCGTTGTGTAGAAACACCACACACACTAATGCAGTATGTGCCATCATTAATTAGAAATTGTAACCAATGCCAAGTTAAACATCCAAATAATCCTTAGTGCAAAAATATAGTGACTGTGTATCAACCAATCAACCAATCAACCAAACATGTTGTGGCAATCATGCATACCCACGCATCAACATGGAGAGAGGTTGTGAACTTCTTAAATAAACAATACTGGGTTATCAAACAGAAGGAGAGCGAGTGTGTATCCGGACTACCCAATTAAAAGTGTAGGGTTATTTATTTTAATAACACAGAAAGTGACTACATATCAAACCAACATGACATTCATAAGACCAACTGGGCGAGTCTGTACCCGATTTTGTCAAAAACGCACAACCATGAAATACTAACCATGTAGTAAACTCGATGGACCACGCCAGTATTCTCTATCAACTCTCAGAACTGTGGAGTTAAGGGTTTTATCTGTGACCAACAAAGGAAAATTTAGAGCCAAATCCCTTAAATGGTGAAAACCTACGAGACCAATGATGGATACACAGAGAGAATCACGACTTATTCGTGGAAAAGTAACAAATCTTGTAACATGAGGGTTATAACAAAGGAGCGAGGCTCAAACTCAACCAGTAATGATAGTTAACACACGTAGGGTATAACCCTCGTGGTTATCAATCAAACAACCACAACGCTGAAGTGAAGACAGGGATGAGAAAGAACAAAATAACCCACTGTGTAACCTTTAGTGGTGGAAACAAACCAATGCTCAAGACGCAGTGACACAGAGAGATTCCAAACATTAAACCCCATAAAAGCCAAAGACTGGACATAGCGATACGAATGCATGAGGACAACCAACCACCCAGACCAAAAAAAAACCCTCCAACTAATCCAACAAGGGTAACAGAGAGCCCTTATGGCTGCTAACACCCAGGATGACCAATAACACTATGGATTCAAGATTATTGTAGAAATAACCATCAACACTTCATTCCAAAATCACAATTTTACACAGTTGCAATACTTAAGGAAAGAAAAAACCAATACACTCGAGCCAATAATCATTTCATAACCAGATCAGACTCATGAATGGCCAAAAATAAGACATGCTTGTAATCGAACACCTTAAAATGCGAGTTGGCCGAGCAGTTCCTCTCTGATAAGAAATCATAGCATAACCACAACAACAAGGTTGAACGATATCCCGACTACGGTGGTGGCCAACATGAGGAGTAAGGGTGACGTGCGGTAAATGCATGTCACCTCCACCCACTGTCAATTTAATTCAACAGTACACTCCATCCATTAATCTACCAACAATTCACTTAAACCATGCCTTGGAAATTGCATCATACGCACCACCCACATTATACCTTCCATTTCCAACTGACCATATTACATATAAACTATATAATCCAATTTAGTGACCATATATCGAACCATCACCAATAGCACAATCCACATCAACTTATGCCATAACATAATCACCATTGCATATTAACCATATAACTCAATCAAATCACATAACCATTTACTTGCAAGCTAGGATTTAACCATAGTCATTTTAATCTTTCATGCATGTAGTATAACATATAACATAGTTCCCATTCTTCCCTTTGCATTTGTTGCATGGTTTTCACTTCTTTCTAATTTCTTTTTATGTATTTTTACTAACATGTATGTTGTGCAGGTGTCCCAAGAACAAATAACAATGGTATCAATGAATAACATAGGCCATAATAACATAAGGAACCAATACTTCATAATCCCAATCCATAGTAAAAAAAACAAGATCTCATCAACCACGTAAGTAGTATTGAACGTCAGTACAACATCAAATAAGGACCTGACCTGATCTCTAATCTACAAAGAGGTCCCACCTACTAGTATTATTTAGATTTTATAATAATAGGCTTTAGCAACACTTTGCGGGAAAAACTTCGTTGACGATTTTAAACGTCAACACCAGGTCTACCTCCAAGAAGAGATATTGACTTTTCGATAGAACTTTCACCAGGAGCAGTGATAGTTTTTAGAACACCCTATAAAATGAGTACCCCAGAGTTATTTGAGCTCAAATTACAGCTAAAGGAAATGATGGACAAAGGCTACATCAAACCTAGTGTGTCTCCATGGGGAGCACAAACTTGTTTGTGAAAAAGAAGTATGGTACACTCAGGTTGTGCAAAGACTATAGGCAACTCAATAATACAACCATAAAGAATAATCATCCCTTGCCAAGGATCAATGACTTGTTTGACCAATTAAGGGGTGCTACCATTTTCTCCAAGATTGACTTGATATCTGGATACCATCAGGTCTGATTTAAGGATGAAGACATCCACAAAACAACCTTTATGACAAGATATGGTCACTATGAATTTTTGGTGGTGCCATTTGGGCTGACCAATGCACCAACCACTTTTATGTGCTTAATGAATAATGTACTTAGTAAATTCTTAGACAAATTTGTATTGGTTTTCATTGATGATATCCTAATATATTCTAAGAATAGAGAAGAACATGAAGAACATCTCAATTTAGTGCTTCAAGTAATAAGAGATCATCACCTCTATGCTAAGTTTAGTAAGTGTGAATTTTTCCATAAACAAGTCCATTACTTAGGCCATGTTAGTTGTGAAGAAGGGGTGTCATTTGATCCTGACAAGATCAAAGCCATTATGGATTGGCCTACCCCAAAGGATGTATCTAATATCATATCCTTTATGGGCCTACCAGGATACTATAAGAGGTTCATAAAAGGATTTTCCAAGATTGGTTTCCTAATCACTTCCCTCCATAAAAAGGGAGTTTAATTCATTTGGACATCAGAATGGGAAGAGAGATTCCAAGAGGCGAAATACCTTCTAACCAATGCACCTGTGCTAAATATTGCAGACCCAAACAAGGACTTCCTTGTGTGTAAAGATGCCTACAAGGAAGGACTCAGAAGAGTCCTTATGCAAGAAGAACATGTAGTTTTCTACGAATCCAAAAAATTGATTGAGCATGGAAGTAATTATGTGACCCATGATATAGAATTGGCTTCCATAGTGCATGATTTAAAAATGTGGATGCATTACCTCTTGGGTAGAAGATTTGTGCTTATGACATACCATTGTGGGTTGAGGTACCTGTTTGATCAACCAAAATTTAATGCTAGACAAGCTAGATGTATGGATCTCCTTAGTGAGTTTGATTTTGAAATCAAACATATTAAAGGAAAAGAAAATGGGGTGGTTGATTCCCTTAGCATTAGTGTGAAAATGATTCACCTCGAAATGGTAAGCACTTGTGAAATGGATGTCAGGGAGAGAGTCAAGAGTGCACAAGAAACTGATGCATTCTTCGAGACTGTAAAATCGTACTTAGAACAAGATCCCACAGGGATGAAGTACGAAGGTTATCAAATGTGGAATGATGGCCTACTAACTTACAAAGGTAGGTGGTATATCCCAAATTGTGATGACTTTAAGAGGTTCATGATGCATGAACTACATAAAAGACCATATACTGGTCATCTTGGTTATCATAAAATGATTATGGCCACTAGGAAATTGTTCTATTGGCCATGACTCAAGAAGGACATAGCTGATTACATTGATAAATGTCTAGAATGTCAACAGGTTAAGGAAGAACACCAACATCCAATAGGTTTGTTGCATCCCCTACCAATTCCAGAATGAAAATGGGAAACCATCTCCATGGATTTCATCATTGGATTACCAAAATCATCCAGGTAGAATGATGCCATCATGGTAGTGGTGGAAAAATTGAGCAAGTATGCTCACTTCATTCCTCTCAAGTCAACTTGCAAGGAAATAGATATTGTCAGTATATTCATGAAATAAATATTTTGGTTGCATGACATGCCTAAGGAGATCATATCTGATAGAGATACAAAATTTACTTCAATATTTTGGAAATCTTTAATGGTTGGTTTTGAGACCAAATTGTTTTTTAGCACAACCTATGACCCTAAAACTGATGGATAGACAGAGAGGGTAAACCAAGTATTAGAGGACATTCTAAGGATGCATGTAATGCATCAGCCTAAGAAGTGGGAATACTACCTACCACTGGTAGATTTTGCCTACAACAATGGCTATCAAGAGTCACTGAAGATTAGCCCTTTTGAAGCCCTCTATGGTCGACAGTGAAAGATTCCAATCAGATGGAATAATCCAGTAGATAGAATTATAATCGGGCCATACATTCTAAAATAAATGGAACACCAAGTAATTTAGATAAAACAAAATCTAAAAATAGCTCAGGATAGACAGAAAAGCTATGCAGATAGAAAGAGGACTCCTAGAGAGTTCAAAATAGGGGATCATGTGTATCTCTGAGTTACACCCAAGAAAGTCTCCTTGAGGGTGGGATCTTGTGCCAAGATGACACCTAGGTATTGTAGACCCTTTGAAATTTTGGATAGAGTGGGACCTGTAGACTATAGTCTAGCACTTCTACCCATCGTGAAGGCACATAGTTTTTTCCATGTTTCATTATTAAAGGAATATGTACATGATTCTAATCATATTATTGTATGGTCTGTGATTCAGGTGGAACCAGAGGGAGAATTCCTTATAGAACCTCAATGCATAATAAACATGAAGGAAACCCCACTCAAGAACAAAACCATTGCACAGTTCAAGATGTAGTGGAAACACTTTGGCCCAGATGAGGCTACATGGGAGATGGAGGATGCTCTGAAACAAGCATATCCATTTTTTTTTTACTTCTGTACATACAAATCACATCGGAAGATAGAACATTAAGGACATAAGGGGGAGGGGATTGTAATACCCCTGTTTAACCCATTTTTTAAATATAACTATAACTAGGCAAGAGACTATGGTAGACTAGATATGTTTGAATGTTTGATTTGATGAATCTTTGTATAAAAGGTGAATCTATGTATTTTCTAGTTATTAATAGAAAATGGATAAGTGTTGCATAACTGCTGAAAGGGGGGTTTTACAAGATAGGCCATGGATGTTATGAGAGATATGGTGAGGGGAACCAGAAATGGTTGATATGACCCCCCCCCAACCAAACTAGTACCTTACTAGAATTAATGGCTCAGATCCAGAACAATTCTCTGACCCAGAAATGAATTACTAGTCAGAGTGGTAGCTGGAAGAATCCCCCTCAATATTTAATGAGGAGATGGGGCAGAGTACCCATATACAATACTTCTAGACCTGACCACGAGCTGGGGATTTGGACCCACACAACCTTGATGAGGAAGGAAAGAAAGAGGTAATTTGTGATCAGAGGAAAGAGAGCGAAGAAAATCATATCTGCGAAAAGAGAAGAGTCGAAAAAACATCAATCTCAAGAAGAGAAAAAAAGCATTTATAGACATATAGTTCGAGGAAGAACTAAGAAATGAGATCGGTTTGGGCACGGGAAGTGGTTGGCATGGTTTTCATTACAATATGATAAACGAGGCTGACGAGTGATTGTGGAAGTACTCGTGCAGACCTCCTTTATTGGTATAGAGAAAACCAGTTACCAAGACCCTATGGGAGGAGGAGAGTGACCTTCGTTCTTGAATGTCATTAAGTAAGAAGAAAGAGTCTCTCTCAGAGCATTGTGGTCTAGATCAGGGGTGGCCCATGGTAAATCCATCATGAGTGGTTATGCCTATGGTTGGGTGGAAACAAGCACCCCTTTCAACAGTCCCTTCACGGTTTCTTCTTTCTAATAAGTATCTTCATACTTTGTGTATTGAAATGGAAATGATGGTTGAATACATATATTTATCTATCTATGAATGATTTTTGTATTGAATGAATAAGGTAGATGTATGTATTGTCTCCCTGTTAACTCATGCTTTTGAATGGTCGTCTGGTTTCCTTTGTTTAGCAGTTCAAGAGTCATGGGACATAAGCCTACAAGAGGGTCGTGGTAGGATTTATTTGAATGTTTAGTCTTATTGACCTCTTGAATCTACCATCTCGAGAATTTCAAGTTAAAACCCTATGGGAGGAAGGTGCCTCTTTCAAAATCTTCATCGTATGACCGAGGGCTCATGCCCATGTATTTGACCCATTTACGGCTAAAGGAATTAATGCATAGCCCACAATATTTTCTAGAGGACCCATGTGACCAAGGTCTGGGAATCCTATGTTGGGCCTGAAAGGAGTTAAGCCTTATGGCTTCCAAACTCTAGGAGTTCAGAGCTCCGGAGTGTTTCGACCCTACCATTTATAAATCGGCCAAAGGAAAATGATGGTTGTAGCTACCCACACGGTTGATTGGTGACTAGTGGTTTCCTTATCTAGGACATATAGACTTGCCCCAACATTATACCTTGATCCATTCAGTTATCGTGAAGTAGCGCAAACCACCGATTCGAGAGTATTCGGGAATCCCCTTAGCCATTAGATCTACGCCGAGGCAACTTCGATGAATTCCCACTTCGGGAGAACATAAATTCTATAGCATGAAACTCCCCAAAGGCCGAAGCTACGAAGTGAAGAAATCCATGGTATTGGGTAGTTTGTTAAGAAAAACTCTTAATCGTCTGATCATCCAGAGGAGGGACCCATGTACGATACTTCAGCGAAGTCCTACTTCGGGAGAGTGGAGCGGTCATAAAGATGAAACTCTTGAAGGTTGGATTTACGAAGTAACAGAGGCCATAGATTCAGGGGTTATGTGGACACATCGTGACCGTAAGATCGAAGGACTTGGAAGGCGATCATTTCGGGGTGACATGGTATGTAGATGTCACCTAGGGTGACGTGGACCCATGATTGACGTTCAACATGTCACCTAGATCTGGAGGTTTCACCGACCCTACATGTCCGTAAGACATGACACATGTCACCCACTATAGGGTCCACGTGTCTTCTCTGCCTTATCATGTGTCATCTCTGCAATTTCATGTTTGGTTCATGTGGTGAGAGGAGTATTCGGGACCCACCTATATTCTCTGTCGCATCTAGTATGTCACCCTATGCGAGACTAGACTCTTCAGAAGTCCTAGACTTTGGGGATCCGAAGGTCTATAATATGGTGTCAAGGGTGAGTCAAAAGGCCCGAAAGTCGGATCCATGAGGTGGTATTTCGGGATCCTTCTGGAATTCGGAACCCCAGAGGACATGCGTGCAGAAAAGAAAAGGGACGTTAAGTGATAAAGCGTTCAATGCCAAATTCTCCTCTAGCTGTGTGTTAGAAGAGGGTTAAGTAGCACTGTTGGTTTGGAAGGTGGCTGGACCATCCCTGCGGGAGGTAGGAACATGGAAATGGTATGAACGAGATGGATCCACATGGGCACCACGTGGTGCTCAATTAACAAACGCCTGAAGGAATTCGGGAAGCCATAACTTGTAAATAAAAGGTCGGATTAGATCCAGATAACAATCATTAGAAATATATGAGTGAGTAGAAGAGAATGAATCATCTCGAAGAGATGATTCAAGATGATTTGAGGTAGAAACATTTTGATGCCCCATCCCTAGAAATGATATTCAGGGGTCGGGTGTATTACACTAGTGAAAAGTCTAGGTAGGAAGACATATATATATATATATATATATATATATATATATATATATATATATATATATATATATATATATATATATATATATATATTGTCATATACTTTTGCAGAAAGCGATCATAATATTTGCCACTATACTTTTTGCAAGGAACAAGGAAAGGCCATGCCACTATACTTTTTGCAAGGAACAAGGAAAGGCCATGAAAAGAAGGAGAGCCAAGGAGATGAGTAAACTTGCTAAAATCATTGTGGATTAAATGGATCATGTTATGTGAATTTTGATTCTCCTATTCAAGAAGTGCACCTCACACTGATTATTAAAATTTTTAAATGAAAAAAAACTTGAACGAGGTTGTTGGCCCAAACATAATTGAAATTTTAAATTTAAGAAACATTGAGGTGGGTGGCGTAACCAAATGTGAAATTTTAGAAGTGTTATTGGGAATACATTTTTTTTAATTAGTTAAATTTACTTAGGATTATTTCTATTGTTCACCTCAAGTCACTCTTGTCTATTTATATAAGGAATATTTGTTTGTATAGTGTAAGTTTTAAATCAACTGTTTTGAGTATTGGTATTCCTTAAACAATATAGTTGTTTATGTTTTTTGTCTTGTGGAATGTTCTTTTATGTTGCAAAGGTTTTCTACTCCTGTGATTGTTTTTTCCCAAGTTCTTCATGGTATCAAACCTCTGATCCATAAATCCCTTCTCATTTTTCTAGGAGATATTGTCAAGGGCCTTTTCTAGAAAGTGTTTTTTCAAATATATATTTCACATTTCATGATAGTAACCCCTTTGAAATTTTTACAAGTGATCTCATGCGTCATCTCTAGTCATCCATGAAGTACTAAAATATATCCTTCATTAGATTGTAACAAATCACAGGTTCTTAGTCTATGCAGAAGGTAAACGATGATTTTCCTATTTGAGTTGACAACTACCTTTTTGGATAGATAGATTTTAGATCCACCCTTCCTCATCACAAATATACTCTTTTAGGCATCTCACACATTTTTCACAACTACTTTAATTTTTTTTGTAAGTTGTTTTATGTATATATTTCCCTTAACTCCCTTATTTTGTGCCCAAGGGTTTTATTTTCATCATTTTCAACATTTCAAATATTTCAAGGCACATTTTTGGCATCTCTTGTTTTTATGCTCTCTTTGGTGTAATCTAGGTCATTTGATCTCCTAACTCTTTATAAATATCACACTTGAAAACTCAATATGAAACAAATTTGGTAATCTAAAGGTCCATGGAACATATTGGCTAAATATCTACCTATATTTACCAAGGAAATTGAAAAATTTCCATGCAAAAACAAACATGATGAAGCCATCGGTTTGATTGGACTACATGTTTCATACAATATATTGTTTCACATTGTTGAATGAAAAACACCAAAAAAAAAATCGGACAAATATCTTTCATTATTTTGTAAATTCAACGAATTTAGAGTATTGGAGTTCTTACACATGATGACCATTCTTCCACTGAATATTTTATAGTTGAAAGGTTGTGGAAAAAACAAAATAGATGAGGAAGGATATTTTTTTTTTTATATTTTTTCCATGTTGGAAGGTCCTTTTCAAGTATTTTCTTCTACCTTTTATGCCAATATGGATGCACTTGGATTATATTTTAAAATTCCTTCTTTTAATATTTTATATGAGAATATTGCATGGGAATAATCTATGCACGCGCAATTAGTTGTTCCTTTTGTATCTAAGAGTCAATATCTTAAGGGTGATGTTGGATATATTTCACACTCACACCCACCTAGTAGTTATTTTTCCTAAGTTTACTAGCCTAAATTGAGGGTGCCATTCATAGATGATAATAGTCCATCCTATATGAGAGTATTCCCTCCTAAAATAAAGGTGTCACTCCTCTTCAATCATCATTTAGTTGTATGTCAGTTAGACTGGTGAAGTTGCTTCATGCATGGAAACCTCGGTGTTATCACCAAGTGTTTCATGCTCACATTTAAACCATCACCAATGAAGGTGCAATAACCTTGGGATCATCACTAGGAAGGCTCTACCCATATGCATGCATGAGATTCTCTTCACTTCACTAGTCTTCACTAGTTAACTGATGAGTGCATGGCCAATTAACTAGGACTAGGTGGTAGTTCATTCTGGTTTCTATTAGTGAGTGTCCAAATCTCTCTAGATAACTACTATTATCTCTCTGTAAACTTTGTTCGACTGAGAAACGAGTGACAGAGGAAACCTACAAACCAACATTGAGATCTGAAACTAGCCTTTCGGACTTGGAGAGGGCTCTCTTGAGAGACTTTGTCTTGGTACAGTATATGGATTTGAGCTATCGACTAGATTTAAACACCTTTGAAATAATAAGTTCTGGTTATATTGGTGCAATAGAGTAAGACTTTGGGCTATGGAGTCGGTTCGAGAAAACGATAGAAACAAATGACCCAGTGACTGAACCTGAGAGGATAAAGGCTAAGCGAGCAATGATATTCAGTGAAAAATCATTGTGTCTGGTGGGAGAAGAACAAATGAAGCAACTCGGAGCATCGTTGAGGATGAATTCATAGTTAGCTTAGAGGAAAATGGTTTGTCTAAATGGCGCAAATCCTAGGGCACCGCGCAGTGAATCCCAAGTTTGAAAATACGTTCCTATTTAGACAGAAACAAATATGAATAAAGAATACAGGAAGTATGTATGGAAATAAAGGGAACAATACATCCAACTATTACAATTAGAATCTTTTCATCAAGCTTCAGGACTTTCGCATTAAATTTTGATCGAGCTCAAACTACATTCAATAGTCACTGTCTACACTAGTTTTCCAACCAACCCTTATCTACTCTCATACCATGAAATATATATCACTATAGGTCCTTTACAAATCACCACTTTGAACTCCAACCCTTTTCCCAAAATAGAAAACGTTACAAACAACAATGACAGATTTTAACTGATTTCCTGCTTTTCAGGAGGCGAAATTATGAAAACTAGGCTTCAAAATGCCACTTGTAATTATCAAACTGTAATAGCTATGTAAAATATGAGAACGGTTTTTTTAGGTAATATCATTTTAAAGAAAAACCTCTCTCAGTTTCTTGAATTTCGTCTCCATGTGGCCAGACTACGTGTCACAAAAACATGTCTCAGACAGGAATCATGAAAACTGAAAAATAAGGCTCAAATATTCCTTCGAATCTCCCAATCCGTGACACATTTTGAAAATATGAGAGAGGTTTTTTTTAATTTTTTTGTACTTGACAAAAAACCCTCGGGGATTTTCAAAATTCCTCTCCAGTTGGTCATAATTGATCTCGGAGTTGACCACTAAACCATTCATTTGCGCAGTGTGACCTGCAGCATGTGCATAGGAAAATCCACTATGCGACGAAATCCACTACGCGATGAAATACACTGCCCGAAAAAATCCCATGCGTGACAACATCCCATTCACGACAACCCAATGTGCGATGAAATCCACTGTGTGATGACATCCTCTGCGCGACAACATCCTATGCATGATAACATCCACTGTGTGAAAAAATCCACAACACGATGACATCCTCTGCATGACAACATCATTTGCGTGATGAAATCCACTGCAGAATGACAACCTATGCATGACAAAATCCTGTGCACGACATCATCCAATGCGTGACGAAATCCACTGCGCGATGACATCCTTTGCATGACAACATTCTATGCACGATGAAATCCACTGTGCAACGAAATCCACTGCGAGATGAAATCCACTGTGCGACGAAATCCACTGTAGTACATAATCCTTTGCATGGTGAAGCACTCTGCACAGTGTGTAGAAAATTTTGCAACGTAGTTGTAAATGGAAATGAAAATAATAAATGAAAATCTTCCTTTTGAAACTGACCCTTGGTGATGTTAGATGATGCCAGGCATAAAAAGAATATGGGTGCTAACAAGACTTTGCAAATTGTTGACAAACCTCTAACCTTAGCTATGAAAATCATGGTGCTAATAACTATTATGGTGCATTAGTTTAGCCATGTATAGTATATCATGTGTACTATCGCATTCTCACATTGAATCAACACAATTCATTATTTTTTCTCTGTCTCTTTGTTTCTTTAGCAAGCTTTATGTGAATTTACCCTAGTTAGGTTCTGTATGAATTTTTCACCAAAACTTCACATGGTATCAGACCCCACAGGTTGCTAGGAGCAAGGGGAACATGCAATTATTTACAGTTATATAATATTGCAGAAGTCATAAAGTATGTATTTTTCCTCGTCAACTCTTCTTATTCCACACAACTATTTCGAGGGGAAGCTAAAAAACCTACTTTAGCTCAAAGATAGAGGCTTGTACCAAATAACCATGGCTACAGATATGGAACCAATATCAACAATTGATAAATACAAATACTTCAACCTCATGGATGAGGTCTTCGATCTCATTTTCATGTAAATGTATCTTGAGCTATTGTTTCATATTGAATCTTGTGCTACTCTAAATGATATTTGGACCACTCAGGAATATCTCTTTGGAAAACAAGATGATATGAGAGGCCACATGCTAAATATTGAGTTCAGTTCATTGGATATGAGAAGCTTTGATAATATACATGACTTATTCACAAAGTTCAAGTCCCTTCTTCTTCAGCTAAAGGGATGCAATATTGAAAAATATATGCGATAAAAACAAATGATCCTTGTCATTTTGTCAAAACTTGGTATAGAGTATGCAATCTTGGTCTCAACATTCCATATAGTCAGGTTCACATCGGGAGAAACTTGGATAATGCCATCACCGGATCTGGTCATTGAGTCCCTAATGCATGACCAAGACAATCTCAACAAAATGGGAGAAAACAAGATCACCAAAGCACATACACTTGTTGTGCATGATAGAAAAAAATCCAATCCGAAGACAAATTTTAATGCTTCCAATTGTTATAGTAGTTTCTCCCTTGATAAAAGTATTCTATCCATTATTAAATGTGGTCCATCTAAATTCTTGTTCAAATCAACAAGTTTGAAGAATCCATCACAACTTTAAATGTTAATAGCATCACACTCAGAAAACAACTATTTTAGACATTTGATTATCTTTAACCAACAATAATTGATCTCTTTCATATGAACATTAGAGGGAATGTTTCTATCTCTTCTATGTATCTCTCTCTGATCTAGGTGGATATTGGTGGCCACCCACCTATTCCAAATGGCTCATCTTGACAGTTTTAGTTCAACACGTTCTCCTGTACTTCTTTGTAATTGTGGGTTCTACACTTCCGGGGTTGTCTAAATGCCTACACATATTCTAGGTGGAGATTGGTGGCTTCCCACCTAATCCAACTGGCTTATTTTGGAATTTTTCATGTAAGTACATATTTGTGTACTTCCAGGATCGTTTTGGGGCCATAAAAAATATTTTTTTGGCTTGCCACAATCAAACTATAGATAGAGTTAGAGTTTGATGACATAATGTGTAGTTCTCAAAAATACCTTTCCGACGAGCTATCACACACCTAAAATGGAGGTCGTATGCAAAATTTAGGACCTCGGAAAATTGAGGGACCAACTCACCCATCAGGGCCCACATAACATTTGGTGTTTCATCTCCTAGGGTTGTGTTTTTGGATGCATATGGTTTTGGAATTCATGAGTAATGTTAAAAAGGCCTTTGGAGCTACGATGTGATCATTCTACTTAGACAGATGTGCGTAGCAGCCACATCTCTTCTCAGAGACAACTACAACCATTCGAGCAAGTTGTTTCAGTTCTAAAGTTATCATTCACTGGATATATGTTGTTGTTCTCTGTATATCTGTGTTATTGTATTGAGTCTATTATTCATTTCATTTTGCTCATAAATCCGGATCAGTGGTATTAGAGTGGTCTTCTCTTCATTTATTTTTCTTCGTGCATGCCCCCGACAAGATCTGGGTACAAAAAGTTGGGAATTGTACCATTCAAGCCTTTCCCAGATCGGTCGCATTGATCCTGAAAACAACTCATGGGGGACGAAAATAAATATGATGGAGAAGGAGAGACTTTTAAAATGTTGGTCAAGGAAGCCCTTGCGCGATAATGGAATGAAATGATGGACAAATTTTCCCAGATCCTTCAGTGGCTACCCACAGGAGATGCATCTTCATCAAGCGACCATGTAACCCCCTTCAAGGTACAGGTAAATTTTGATATTCCATTATTTCAAGGACTGATAGATGCAGATGTTGTAGATAAATGGTTGAATTTGCTTGAAGGGTATTTTTCGGTCCACAATTTTTCAGATAGGGAAAATATCACGTTTTCATTCCTTAAGGTCATCCCCCATGTTAAGTACTAGTGGGATACTTACTCTGAGCAAAGGGACATAGAGGAATCTGCAATATTTTCGGTCTCCCCCATGTGTGATTCCTTTAGGGATGCCATTAAAGAACAATACTATCATGTTGGAAGCTACAAGGACTAGTACACAACATGGACCACCCTGCGTCAGGAAAGGGACGAGATAGTACCATATTTCACCAATATTTTCCATACCCTGCACACCAAATTGGGTATCAAAGACTTTGAATGACATCTGGTGTTAAAATACCGCGACTTTCTGCATAGATACATTCAAACATAAATGGATTTTCTGGACATTGCATCATTGGGTACGGCTTATAGATATGTTGTCAATATTGAGCAGAAATTTAAGCAGAAGAGGCGAGAGTATGTATCTACAAACTCCTCACAGCTGAAGCAAGGAAAAGGAGGCCCCAACCCACACAACAAGGGACATAACAAAGATGGCCACTCTCAGGACAACTAGTCCAAGCTGCAACACAAGAAGGGTAATGAGAAGTTGAAGAAGGACATGGGAAAATGGTCTGAATACCATAAAATCCCTTCGCACAACACTGAAGAATGTTGCTCCAAGAAGTCACTAGTGGTCGAACTGAAATATTCCGAGTCAGAGGCATATTCTGACTCTGAATCAAATCCATAAGGAGGTAAGCATATTATCGATGTCGAACTTAGTGCCACAGTCGCTACCACCAAATTCCATCCAAGCGAACCAGAAGAAATAGAGGAAGGGGAACACCTCTTTTAGTCACATATGTGGGTAAAGGGGGATCAACTTCATTTCATTGTCGATAGCGGCAGTCAGAAGAACCTGATCTCAACAAAGGTCGTCAAGTGGCTGGACCTGTCGATGACACCACACCCACATCCCTACAACATCGATTGGCTTCACCAAGGAAGATATCTTCGCATCAGCCAACAATGTCATCTTCCCTAAGGAATCAAGCCCTTCAAAGACGAGGTATTGTGTGATATTTCTCCCCTTGAAGTTTGTGATGTTCTTTTAGGAGAGCCATATTTGTGGAAGACACATGTTGTGTATGAGTCTAGATCACACGGTGTTATTATTACTTTGGGTAGACAATTGTACATGATACCATAGGTAGCGTCGCCGACCACTATTTCTTTAATCTCTGCTAAGCAATGTAGTAAGGTCATTTCATAGACCAGGAAGTTTGTCTTCTTTGTGATCCATGCTCACAGTAAGCATAACGTCGCTGCCACATCCATGGCCTCTACAATTATTACTTTGGGTAGACAATTGTACATGATACCATAGGTAGCGCCGCCTACCACTATTTCTTTAATATCTACTAAGCAATGCAGTAAGGTCATTTCATAGACCAAGAAGTTTGTCTTCTTTGTGATCTGTGCTCACAGTAAGCATAATGTCACTTCCACATCCATGGCCTCTACACAGAGCCTCTCTTTTCAAAAGAAGCAACTGGACATGATAATGGAAGAGTATATAGACATCTTCTCCTCACCCACTGGGGTACCAACACACTTCCAATTCAAGCATCCAATTGATCTAACCCCTGGTGCACCTCTTCCTAATGGACCAGTCTATCATTGCTCACTGATGGAAAATGATGAAATCAAGCATCATATCCAATATCTATCTCAAAATGGGCACATCATACCCAACTCCTCCCCTTGCGGAATCCTGATTGTACTAGTGCAGAAGAAATATAGGACCTAGTAGATTTGCATTGATTACATAGCATTAAAAAAAATCATAGTCAGGAACCGGTACCCAATTCCATGAATTGATGACCTTCTTGACCAACTCAAGGGGGAAAATTTCTTCAGCAATATTAACCTAAAGTCTGGCTACCACCAGGTTCCCATCGAACCAAATGATGTATGGAAGATATCTTTAAAATCTAAAGAAGGTCTCTTCAAATGGTTGGTCATGCCCTTTGGATTAACAAATGCACCAACCAATTTCATGAGGTTGATGGATGGTGTATTGAGACCCTTCACCAACTATTTTGTGGTCGTATATTTGGATGACATCCTCATCTTTAGTAGAACTTAGGAGGAGCACATGCAACATATTCAATAGGTTTTGAGCACTTTGAAACAACACATGCTATATGCCAAATTGGAAAAATGATCATTTGACATGAATAGGGTCCAATACTTGGGATACATTGTTGATGAGGATGGGGTTCATGTGGATACAACTAAGATCCAAGTCATATGTGATTGGCTATCCCCGAACACACTAACCGATCTTCCAAGCTTCTTGGGACTTGCCAACTTCTACCGACAGTTTGTGTTGGGATTATCCCATATTGCATGGGCCCTCAGCCAAGTGACCAAGGGTGATGGTAGGAAACATTTCGCGTGGGGGAAGGCACAACAACGAGCATTTTATGATATGAATCATCGCTTGTGCTCAACTCCAGTACTCTCCTTGCCCGATCTGCAAAAAGCATTCAAGATTGAGATTGGTGCATCCTACTATGTTGTAGGTGCAGTTCTCACTCAACATGGTCATCAGATAGCATACCATAGCGAGACACTCTCATATACTGTCTAGAAATACTCCACCTATGACAAGGAAAATTATTCCATTGTACAATCTCGTCGTCAACAGAAACATTACATTCTAGGGAAGGAGACAATCATCCACATTGATCACAATCCTCTGCAGTTCATACAGACATAGGGG
This sequence comes from Picea sitchensis, assembly GCA_010110895.2. Lineage (NCBI taxonomy): Eukaryota > Viridiplantae > Streptophyta > Pinopsida > Pinales > Pinaceae > Picea > Picea sitchensis. The sequence goes on from SNQJ01S0032533.1 coordinate 43,314, forward strand.
AAGTTGCAGAACGATCGCCATTAGAAGTGGCCCACATACCTGCAGTAGTTCCATATCAACATCAAGTATAATACAGGGAGCACAAATAGTGTATTCCTACTCTTGAAAGGCCTTGGGAATCCATCTTGATGGATTACATGTCTGGCATTCTATCCACCAAGAAAGGAAATGATTGTGTATTTGTGGCGGTTGATCGGTTTTTGAAGATGGCCATTCTCACATCATGCAAGAAGAGCATCATAATGGAAGATACTGCCAAGATATTATTTGAACAAGTGGGTCCATTTTGGGATACCACATACCATCACCTTAGATCGAGATAGTTGGATCCTACACACATTTTGGTTGAGTCTCTGGTCACTGGTGGACACAAAGCTCACTAAATCCACTGCTTTCCACCCCCAAACCGATGGCCAAAAAGAGGTCGTCAATCGAATGATTGTGCACATCGTGTGCATTTAAAACTCTAAGCATTTGTGTACATTGGATGTGAGTCTTCCCTATGTTCAACACAACTACAAGAGGGTTCTCCATAGCTCCACCGACCATATCCCTTTTCAGGTGGGGTTGGGATTCCAACCCTTGGGTCCCATTGATGTTGCACTACCTCTTGCAACCACACATGCAAAATATTCCCATGTTCAGTCTGAAGTCGACAAAGCCACCACATTCATTGAACAGATTCAACACATCCGCCAACAGGTCCATGAGATTTTTCATAAATCCAATGCTAAATACAAGCAGTGCCATGATCAACATCGAGTATCACACCAGTTTCAGGTGGGATGTAATGTCCCAACTTTGGGACATCATCACATGGCATAGGTTTATGATGACTAGAGTAGCCAGATGGATGCTATAGCGAGTACAGGGATTATTGAGAGGAATTTTGGGGTTTGGATTGCATCGCTCATCCCATTTCATCATTATGATCCATTCCACACATGTTGGCCTTGGTTTCGTTGCATTCTGATGATTTCCATGATTTTGTGTATTTTGAGCTATAAGTTAATTAAATTCACTGAAGAGGTCATTTTGTGCACATTACTTGGAGGAACCTCTCAGTGTAATAACTCATTGGAATTGGGAGGAGAAACACTACAGGATGGGATGGCTAGAAGTGACTTTCAGTGGCCAGGGAAGCCACAAGGAGAGATAAAGCGCTTTTCAGAGGTAAAAGGGTTAATTAATTAATTAAAGTGATTTAATTAATTAATTAAATATTAATAAAATGAAAGTCACTTTGAAGGGAGAAGGCAAGAAGGAAGTATAAAGGAAAGTCAAGGGCCTCTATTGATTCATTCATGTATGTCTATCATTTTGATATCTGACTTCTAGCTAGAGGGCCCATCTCTTGGGGGTTTTGAGGGTTTTGACTTAACAAACCCTAGAGGACGATTCAATGGTGAAAGATTCCACCTATATTTTCCCAATATTGGTCTTGGAGATGAAATACTCTCCTACACCATTCTAGTTCCAGATCTACTCAGTGCAAGAGGGTTCTACACTAGCCACAGGCACAGGAAGAGAAGGAGGGCGCACCATTGAGGGTTTCCAGCAAGGGGGGCACACCATTTATTGAAGGAAGGTTCGTTGTAGGAGTTTTAGGGATCCCTTGGAGATTTGAGCACTTGGGTTTTACTTGCAGGGCCTTGGCCATGATTTCTAGTGCCTCTTGAGCAAGTTCTATGGTACATATTATTTCCTAGAGCATTGGGACGAATTAAAGAGAAGGAGGACATTTTGGAGATTCAAATCTATTCAGTTTGGAGGGTTTATACTTCATATCTGACCCTGAGACTTCACATAGTGAATTGCAGTATCCCGTTCTATATTTATAGAAAGTTTTAGGGCATTTGGAAGATTCCTTCATTAGGGCTGAAATTATAGGGTTTGACAGTTTTAGGAGGGTGCAACTCCATTGGATGATTCAACATTTGGAGGAGTTTCCCTTGGTATTTCAGTTTGATATTTTAGGAGGGATTCTACTCATCCCAATCTACAGTTCGACATCTTCAGCATAGCATTTGGAGGTCTCCTTCACTAGGGCCAAAATTATAGGTTTTGACGGTTTTAGGAGGGCGCAACTCGATTGGAGGATTCATCATTTGGAGGAGTTTCCCTTGGTATTTCGGTTTGAGATTTTAGGAGGGGATTCTACTCATCCTGATCTACAGTTTGACATATTCAACATAGCATTTGGATGTATTTGACAGTAGGGCCGAATTATTGAGGGTCTTCAGGGTTTTAATGGGGCGTGGCATCTTCCAGCTTGGGGGGTTAGTATTTCTTATGGCCCAGATCTACTCTTCCATTGGGATTCAGTGAGTATTCGGCCTTTGGAGGCTTATAGTATCTCTATTGGATCATTTTTTATAAACTTCTATATTCTTTATTGGATCCACCTGCTGCGCATTCCAGATTAGCCTTCTCATTGTAGCAGGTTCTTCTATTTATGAATAAAAGAAGACTTGAGATGTTTTGTCTTGTCTATCATGTTGTTGATCTTGCATATGGTTGAGGTATGTTCCATGATTATATCCCCTTGTTTATTACTGCAAACACACATATAAACCATCATTATAACCCTAAGCGTAACCTAAAGGATCACTGTAAGCAAAGTGTTTGACGAAAGACCACAACCAGAAAAGGTTTCAAAGAAAACCAAAACCGTAATGTTCCTAGAATAATGGCTTGGGAACATTACATGGGAGGCAAGGTCTAGTTACATTTGTAGAAAGAGCGCATTACAGGGCCCCATCATAATCTTCTCCCACTTCACTATGGGCCTTAAAATATCACGAAGGCTGTGGGTAGCAATGATTTTGAGCTCAACACTCCAACCTTCCTTGGCTTGCGCCCAGTGTTCAATGTGGACCTCCTTTGGCAATATTTTCCACCATTATTGGACACCTCAGATATCGCAAAATAGTTGACACCAATAAATCTCAATCCTGACTGCATGGAAAATGCATCCACTGATCAAAGAGTGGACACATAGGTCAAGGGCACTCGCCAACAGAGGATCCGTCTTTATCGGGTTGTCAAGGAAGGGCAACTCCTACACCAAGGCAAGTGGCTCACCTGGGGCCAAATTCAACAGAATTTTCCTCACCTGATGGGGGCACTTAATGCAATGGATACCATTGCTTCCTAATGGGGGAGGACTTATCCAGGTGGATATTGGCGGTCACCCACCTATTCCAACTAGATCCTCTTGACAGTTTTAGTTCAACACGTTCTAATGAACTTCTTTGTAATTGTAGGTTCTACACTTATTGGGTTGTATGAATCCCTACACATCTTCCAGGTGTATATTGGTGGCTTCCCACCTAATCCAACTGGATTATTTTGGAATTTTTCATGTCAGTACATCTTTTTGTACTTCCAGGGTCATTTTGGGGCCCTAAACAATGTTTTTTTGGCTTGTTACAGTCAAACTGTAGACAAAGTTAGATATTGATGACATAATGTGTATTTCTCGAAAAGACCTTTCCAATGGGCTATCACGCGCCTAAAACTAAGGTCTTATGCAAAAGTTATGACCCCGAGAAATTGAGGTACCAACTTACCCATCGAGGCCCACATAAATTTTGGTGTTTAATCTCCTAGGGTTAGGTTTTTGGATGTATAGGGTTTTGGCATTCATGACTAATGTTAAAAGGGCCTCTAGAGCCTCATTGTAATCATTTTTCTCAGATAGATGCGTGTAGCATCCACATCTCTTCTTAGACATAACTACCACAATTTGAGCAAGTTATTTCACTTCTGTAGTTTTATAGTTTCAACCTATTTTATTTATTCAATAGAAGCTATTGTTCAATGGATATATGTTTTTGTTCTTCGCATCTCTGTGTTATTGTATTCAATTTGTTATTCATTTCGTTCCACTCATAAATCCGGATTACTCTCAAACTTGAAACCTTCGTTGCGAATGTTCCCATTGTGGACTTATAGAATCCTTTGACATTGTATTCTAAATCTTTATGTAGATACTCTTTAAAGTGAAAATCCCCTGTTGAGAAATTAGTTAACCTTTGAGCTAATTCAAATTTTTTAAGGATTAAGGATACTCTTTTCTTAATATTGTCTCTAATGTACTTCCTTATAGCCACTAGTAAGCTGGACAAACCCTTTAATTTGGAATTGTTCTCTAGGGCATCTTCAACGCTAAACATTAGTTGTATTGCACTAATAGGCTCAACAAATAAAGGTTTTGGAATCATATATTTGTCTAATTCTTTTATTCTCTCTTTTAAAACAAAATGTTTTTTTTTTCTATGTAAAAACTAGGCTTCTCTAGTTGCATCATGAAATCGCATGATTTTCGAGGGTGTGTTGGCAACAATTATATAATTATTATTTTTATAAGTTGCCTACATAGGGTCTATGAAATTTTATTACTCATCATGAGAATTTCACTAAACGACAGTTGTAAATCATCGCTTTTTACCTATCATCTTTTTCAAATTTTGTTTTCATGACTGCAAGCATAAAAACTTGCAGCTAGGATTGCCATTATATTTTTGAAAATTTCATTAAAGGGAGACTACTCATATGGTTTATTACAGAATTGTGCTATGAGCATGTTTCTCTCCTTGTTTGTGATCCTTTTGATTCTAAGCATGCCTAAGAGATTAGTGGTTGCATGAACGAAAGACCTCCACCATTTGATATTCGATTTTTTGTATTGATTTTGGTTTGATTTTCGATCATATTTCTTTCATGAAACTTTTGACTATTCGATTTTTGTAAACTCACCCAACTTTGCAATCAAACCATGATACATGCACTTATGTTGTTTTGAGTACTTTGGTCCTGTCCTGTACTCAATACCAAGGTGGTATACGATGTATAGGATTGCCATTACTCCTTAGTGTGGTCTCGGGTTTCACAAAACTCTTCACACACATTTTGATTAAACACCCTGCCCATCGTTTGAATCATTACAACATGTTAAAGCTCAGATCTATGGCTCTATTTCATTTTTGCAAACCCTACCTGTGTTTTGTGCGTTAATTACCCATCCATTCAGTATGGCTCCGGTGGTAAGGGTTGAACTGAATGGTACCCAAACCCTGTTCTCATATGATAATGCTAGAGAGGAGTTGGAAATGAATGGTTGGGATATTTTCATCAAATTTTTTTAGGGTTTTAATCTTCAGGTCACCCAAGAGTTCGCCTTAACCTTTGATGGTTGTAGGGAAAAATTCGGTGATGTGAAATTGGAAGTAACGGAAGAGTTCCTCAGTCAAGCCACATGATTTCCAGTAGTTGGTTAGAAATGGTTTAAGAACGCGAAGGTGGAGGAAGTCCCTTGGACTTTATCGTTTACCTCACGAAAAATAACCAACTGTTATAGAGGTATGCCAATTTCATTCTTGAAAACTAGATGGCATGATTTACTGGCTATAGTGAAGCAATTCATCACATGTGAGGGACGGTTCAGACTTGTTTTCCTATATCATTTACACCTGCTTATGAGTTTTATTGGTTTTTCGTTGAATATGCCTTATTACCTACTCATAATTCTATATAAAATGGGGAAAAGATTTAAGAAATAGAGGTCGGATTCAAGTCTTTTTCATCATGGCCTGATTAAAATCATCCTCATGCATCAGTTAGAGTCACAAGGTGACTGTTGGGATTCATTCATTACGTGAAATGGTTTTGGTAACCCTGAATTGGGAGAAGTAGATAATTTGGTTGTGGAGGAAACCCTTGTGAACCCGATGACCTCTCTTCCACCTCCACAGGCTTGTGATTTTTCCCCTAACAGTGAACCCTCGAGCTACCCTAAGGTCATTCAAAAGGACAGTCAACTGGTTACACATCCAAACGATTATATTAAAATTGCAAGGAAATCTACATGAAATAAGTTTAAAAGTAATGTTGATGTCAATTTCAAAAACAAAAGAGCTGGTAGGCTTATTTCTCGAAGTATTCAAAATAAAACAAACCCCCGTGCAGATGTGATCAGTATGATTGAGGTAAACGAAAACTCAAACTCAGAAATTGAGAGATTCCTTACTCAGGAAGACCTTATGTCATTCGGCTCTCAACCTGACAGACCCTATAACTTTGTTGATAATATGCCTCCTTGTTTAAAAGATAGCCCAGGGTTTCCTGGAATCAACCTTTATAATGAACCTACTGTTCGTTTGGAGGACATTCCGGTCCACGGTCTTGGTTTTAATACAAAAACCACGCAGTTACAATGTGAGGCTTGTTTGTCGTGGATAGAAAGAAACTACACAGATATACCACTTCTGCAATCCCATGTCAAGGCTTTAAAATACCAGGTCAGTGTGTTAACGAGAAAACACTTAAGGCTCGAGTCAATTTTACAAGGTAAAGAAAAATGATTAAAGACCACAGGACATGTGATTTTTAAGAATGTAGAAGCAGCTACAGCCATCATTAACTCCAAAGTTTCATGATACGATTTGATTGTATGGTCAAAGGTAAGATCTTTTGAATAAATAACATGCTTGTTTTTCATTCCTTAGTTAGACTATTTGGTTGTTAAACAAAGCTTGTTTTTAAATTAGTTCATTTTGTTTATTAAATAGAATGATATTTTGTTTGTTATTGTAACTAGCTACAGAATCACAAGATTCTGTAGCCAGTTAAAAAAATTCGAATTGTCTAAATTAATGTCAGAAAACATATCTGAGATCTTCTTGTTTTCTTTTGTTTTTAGGATAATTCAGGAGCCCATGATTTCAAAGTTGATATGATGCACTTTCAATATCTCTCAGTCACATCTACTATGTATTTTGAATAGTTAGAAATAGGCTGTTGTTAGTTTTTTTTTATTTCTGGTGAATCAGGGTGGTTGCATCCCCCTTATTTTTTGAAACAAATTTGATCATAGGAACAAAAACTGTTATGTTTCCTGAGACCTATATAAACTTATCATTTTGTAAACAATGGATCATCTCGACCTGGGGCAAGACTATGGACATTTTATCACAGACTTGAATGGAATATAATGCATGTCACAGCTTTAGCTTTTCTGTATGATGTTTTCATTCAAGTTATGTTTATTTCAATTCGATAATAGATTGTGATTGCTTTCGTCATCACGGTTTATTACAAGTTGATATGATTAAATGTTTATATGTTGTCCATATCTCCTGTCTCAGACATAACACACAGTGATCATCTATTCAAATTAAATTAGGAGATTTGTCTGTAATTTCTGTTGAATGCTTACATGCAAGTTTTTATAAGAAGAATTATCTCATCGTAACTACTTGCAAATTATAAGATTACTGTGACTGTATCCATTATATGTTCTATTATCATGATTCAATCTCCAGTATTATTGTTTCGCATTTGTTCGAAGCGATCTTAAGATCTGTTGCAGGTTTACCTCCCGGATAAGGTGGCTGAATATTCTCTATTGGACAGACATTGGATGCATTAACAGGTTAGTCTGTTATTTGATTTCATTTTCTTGTTGAGTATAGAAGTTATATATATATA
>SNQJ01S0032533.1:51553-68520 GCA_010110895.2 Picea sitchensis
TTCTGTTCAATTAAATAGTTTAATATTTGATTTCATGAGTGTACACATTTAAGAAAACAAACCCAGAAATTAGATAGTATTTTCACTTTCTTTATCTCTGTTGTTAAAAGAACCAATTTACATGCGATTTTTACAGGTTTAGATTAAAACTCGTGATATGTGTATATTGTATATATCATAAATAGAATTATTATACATATAAACTGTACACATATATATTTAGATGTACATATAGATTTTAGTGATTGTTATTTAGTAAGTTATTTCATTTCCTTTAGTTGTTTATTAGCTTTCTTTAGAACTTAGATCGGCCAACGGAGCCGCTAAACCCATCAGGGTGAGTTAATCCAAACGGTTTGGGTTAATTAGACAACCCTGGACTAGACTCATTCTTCTAGTTGACGAGTGGTTAATTTTGCCTGTCAACAATTGGCGCTAGAAGGAGGGCATGAATACTATTGATGGAACGTGGAGGTCACAAGACTCCTCCCCCACACACCCGCTCACCTATAGTGACAAGAAGTCGTTCTGACGATAATATTGTCTCCCAAACAACAACCACATCCAACGATATTCCATAGATAGTTGTTGAACTAGTAACACCAAACCCCACAGGATATGACGTTCAAGAAATTGTCCACCAGTCACTCCTAAGAACACACGGTGATTTGGCCCATATTAGGCAACCAGTTTGACCTTTGAACCAACCATTAGAATTCTCTGATATTAGGGAGCAACTTGAAGGCACTGGTATTACACTAAACACTATTGATCTAGATCATATTCCTATTCCCGCAGCAAGAGGATCTGGTATTCCACCATCACCACCCCCTTCATCTCCTTCTTCTTCAGGAGAAGAGTCATCCGACGAAGGCAGCTCTTCGTCTTAGCCTTCAACAACACCCCCACCTATGGAAAATCCAAATAATCCCGCCAAACCTTGGCTCGATCAAGATGCAGTGGCCATACCTGGGCCCCAACATCCTTTGCCCAAACATACTGAGAAATGGCTCCCTAAGTTTGAACCTGATTCTAAGCAGATTGTTGAGGATCATATCAAAAAATTCATGCTAGCCATTAGGCTCCGTAGTGTTGAACATGAAGATGTAGTATGCAGAATTTTCCCATATACATTTGAGGGCAATGCTTCTACCTGGTACTTTTCCCAACAACCCCACACCATTGTGTTCTGGGAAAGATTTGAATCCTGCTTCCTTGAGAATTTCGGAGATGATAAATCTCCTGAAGTCCTAGTTATGGAACTCTCTAGTTTAAAGATGAACCCCAAAGAAAAGATAAAAGACTTTAATCAAAGATTTCTAACTTTAAAGAATCAAATCCCTATGGACTCAATGCCTGCTGAAAATCTTATCGTGTGCATAGTATACGAAATCCCTACATCAAAACATTGCAATTTGGGTTAAAAGGTCTAAGAAAGAAAACTTATTAGAATCCTTCAACGAGGTGAGACAAATTGAGAAAGATATTCTTATCCTAAAGGACCGTACCTCTAACGAATTAGAAACTCCCTCGTCCTCCAAGAAGAAAATTGAAATCCTTCCTAGACCTCCCCAAAACAAAACTCAAACATATAGTTCGGATCTAGAAAACTTATAGAAGGTCGTTCAGAAGTTGTCTAATCAGGTTATAGATTTAAAAAGATTAGCTGAAGAAGCTTCTTCGAGCAAGGGGCCTTACAAACCCCCTTTCAGGAAGCCTTTTCCCACAAACCGACCGAACCCAACTTCTGAAATTCTAAACTTAGAAAGCCTACAGTTTTCTATTTAGACTATTCTAGAGGCACATGATAACTTAGTGCCCCCAGAAATTCCTGAAGACATAGATGAACAAGAAATAGTGGAAGAAGACGAGCCCTCTCCCAACATTTTCGGTCATTTTTCAGATAGCATCTTCCATGCTAATTTTGAAACAGTGCATCCTTACGATACCAGGAGTAAGACAACAAATAAGTCTTCTTCTGAAATTATAAATGCACCTCCAAAACAGTCCAAATCAATTGAAACTAAACATAATTCATCAGCCCCAAGTTTAGAGTATGATTTGATTGAGGATCTAAAAAAACTTAGGGCTAATATTTCTGTTTACAAATTATTAAAATTCCCTTTTCTTTTGCAAAAGATGTTGCAGAATATTGTAGAAAACAACAAAAACAACAATCCAAACAACAACAAAATTGTTGAAAACAACAACAAAATTGTTGAAAACAACAACAAAACACCTCAAAAGGTCTCCGCCAAAACGACATCAGAGCTTTCCGATAAAAGAGACCTTACTGTACAAAGTGTAATGAATGTAGATAAACTAGTTACAGGGGCTGCAATTAAAAAACAACAAACTTCTGATGTTAATACTCCTAGAAATGTCCCTCCCTTTTTGTTGACTTTTGAAATTTTCAATAGGAATGTACATAATTGTATGGTAGATTCAGGTGCATCGTCAAATGTAATTCCTTGGTCTGTTTATCAGAAAATCAATGCCGAAGTTCAACTGTCCAGCCTAAAAATTATTCAGCTTGATCGAACTAGCATTAAAGTAATACGTGAATTGAAAGACATGCTTATCAGATTATCATCTAATCCTAAAGTCCATCAAATCATTGATATTATTGTCATTGATATCCCTGAAGTATATGGCATGTTTTTAAGTAGAGATTGGTCTGAACAACTACATGGTTATTTCACAACAAATTGGTCCCACTTGTGGCTGCCAGAAAATGGAAAGCCCAACAAAATCAAGGTCAATCATGACCATTATCTTAAGCTTACGGTTAATGATTTAAATGATCCTAATGAACCATTTACGGCTTCTTCCAATTCACCCGAAGCACAGGGAATGAATACTTTTTTCGACAATTTCATCGCCGAAATTTCTACCATTACTGATCCCGAACAACAGTCTGAAATTTTGACATGTACGCAGCGAAAAGCTTCCTCTCAGTGGGCACATACACCCGATGAAAATAAAATCTGGTCTCTTTACTTCGATGGATCAAAATCCAAGGAAGGAGTTGGTGCAGGATGTATGATCATTGATCCAACAGGTAACAAAAGTTTGATCGCTTGCCAGTTAGAGTTTGAATGCACGAACAATACATCCGAATATGAGGCACTCCTCCAAGGACTCAAAAAAGAACTAGATTTGAACATTCAGAATTTGACTGTCTTTGGTGATTCAAAAATCATGGTTAGACAGGTAAAAAATTCTATCCACAGTTTATCTCCGCACCTGAAAAGCTATCAGACCGAGGTATTGAATTTAATGAACAAGTTTTCTGCATTTAACATAAATTCTATTCCTAGATTGAATAATTTTGAAGTCGATTTGTTAGCTAACGTCGCCTCAAAACTTTTTCCTACAGAAGGCCTATCTCCGAATGCGTTTTTCGTTGAGCTGTTTTTCAGGCCATCCGTCCCGGAAAACATTACAAATTGGAGAGTCTTCGATGACGATTAGCAGATCATTAGTTTTCTGCACATGGAAGAAACTTTCCAGGGCGCAGTTATCGACGAAGGTACCCACGATAAAAACCTCCGTGATTTTATGGTAATACCATCCAAGATCCCCGGAATCTACATCGGATATGGTAAAATTTATCCTAAGATCTGTGGTTAAATTAGAATTTTTTTATGATCTTCATGATAAATTCATAAAATCAGTGAATTGTAAAACAAATAGTTCTTCCTTGACACATGAAAAACTAAATTTAGGAACTAAAGACAACCCACAGTGCATCAATTTGGGATTGGGATGTTCTGAGCAAGAAAATATGTCATTTGTTAAGATTTTTAAGGAATTCAAATATGTCTTTCCCTGGACGTATGACGACCTAAAGACCTTTGACCCTAACATCATACAACACACTATTCCCATTAAACCCCAAACCCAACCTTTCCAACAGAAGTTAAGAAAGATGCACCCAAAACTCGAACCAACGGCCAAGAAAGAATTAAACAAACTCCTAAATGCTAGAATAATCTTCCTAGTAAGACATACACAGTGGGTCTCTAATCTTGTCCCTGTGAGGAAGAAGAGTGGTGAAATCCGACTATGTGTCGATTTCCAAAATTTAAACCGAGCGTCTGATAAAGATAACTACCCGGTCCCTCCTATGGAACAGATTCTTCAACAAGTATCTGGTTCTGAAAGACTATCGCTGCTAGATCATTTTTAAGGGTATAACCAAGTCCTTATGTCTCCCCCAGACCAACTCAAAACCACCTTCCGTACTCCGTGGGGTACCTACGCTTATAGGAAGATGCCCTTTGGGCTCATAAATGCTGGTGCCATTTTTCAGAGAGCGATGGATATCACTTTCCACGGTTTAATCAATCAATTTGTAGTAGTTTGTCTAGATGATGTCACCATCTTCTCAAAAAATAAAGAAGATCATCTAGCCCATCTAAGATATGTTCTGTAGTGATGTCGTAAGTATGGTATTTCTTTAAATCCTAAAAAATCTGTCTTTGCAATAGAACAAGGTAAACTCCTCAGATTCATTGTATCAAATGAAGGGATGATTATTGACCCTAAAAGGACCCAAGTCATTTCAAAACTGCCCCCTCCCTCTTCAAAAAAGTCCATGCAGTCTTTCCTAGGACAGATAAACTTTGTTAGGAGGTTTGTCCCCAATTTTTCAGAAATGGTCGGACCATTACAAAATTTAATAAAAAAGGATGTACAATACCATTGGGGACCTTTAGAAAGTCAGGTTTTTGACTTGATAAAAAAGGCTATAGTAGAAGCTCCTTCTCTAATGAGCCCTGATTTTTCGCAAGACTTCACCCTCTACACGTTTGCCTCTGATCGATCTTACGTTGCTGTCCTAACCCAAAAGAATGCCAAAAACAACAAACTTCCAATTGCCTTTATGAGCTCAGCCTTCAAGGGAGCATAAATTAATTACCCAATAGTATATCAGCAAGCTTACGCTGTCTTCAAAGCAGTAAAACACTTTCGATCTTATCTGCTGAAATCCAGGACAAAAATCATTGTCCCTTACCCTGCTGTCAAAAATTTGTTAGTGCAGAAAGAACTGGGTGAAAAAAGGGAAAACTGGGTCACATCCTTACAAGAATATGACGTAGAAATCACCCCAACACAAATTGTTAGAGGCCAAGGTTTATGTAAGTTGGTTACTGATTCATCTATAGAACAACAAAATGAAACTGATATGTTAATTTCATATCAGCACAATCAAAATCAAATCTGTTGTGCACAAAACCTTACTAGTCCTTGGTACGATGACATCAAGTTTTATCTTATGCATGGATCAGCTCCCTGGCACCTTGACCTGAAAAAGAGGAGAGAACTAAGATTAAAATATGCTTCTTTTCAGCTGGTAAACGATATTTTGTTCCGCCAAAATTTTGATGGAATACTGATGCGTTGTCTTGAAAAAGATGAAGCAGAAAAAGTCTTATTGGAATTACATGCAGGGGAAGCTGTTGGGCATTTTGGTGGAGACACCACTTCCCACAAAGTATTAAGGGCAGGTTATTACTAGCCTACTCTTTTCAAAGACGCCCATGCCTTGTGCCACAAGTGTGTAATCTGTCAAAAGGCATCTGGACGAGTACAGAAACCAGCTTTCTCACTGCAACCAGTTTTGGTAGACTCCCCTTTTCAACAGTGGGGCTTGGATATTATAGGCCCAATCAATCCTGTATCCTCGCAGTAACATAAATACATCATAAAAACCACAGATTATTTCACTAGATGGTCCAAGGCCACCCCATTAAAACCTGTAAATACCAGTAAGGTAATATCCTTCCTGAATTCAAATATTATCACTCGTTTTGGTATTCATGAATGCTTGGTATTTGACAATGTCTCCTATTTTTCATCTCTTGAAATGAATGATTTCTCTTTAGAAAAATGAATAAAATTAAAGTACTCTACCAGCTATTACCCTCAAGGCAATGGTTTGGCGAAATCAACTAATAAAAACCTGATTAAAATTATCAAGAGAACGGTTTTCGAAAATCATAAAAATTGGCATAATGCACTTTTTATTGCAATTTGGGCTGACAGGGTAACCCCTAAAGATGTTGTGGGAAATTCCCCCTTTTTTCTCGTTTACGGCAAGGAAGCGATTCTTCCACCACATGTCTTTCTTCCATCCCTGCAGTTATCGCAGAAGGTACAAGAAGAAGACTGCCCTCCCTTGGAAAGTCAGATTAATGCCTTGTTGAAGTTAGAAGAAGTAAGGGCTCAAGCAAAATGAAAATTGGATCAACATCAACTCATTGTCAAAAAATGGTTTGATTCCAATTCTGCCTCTGACAGAAATTTTGAGGTAGGCGATCTTGTCCTCAAATGTGACAAACCTCATGAGGGAAAAGGAGAGCATACTAAATTTCAAAACTTGTGGTTGGGTCCATTTTTAGTTGCTAAGAAACTAGTTCCCAACTCCTTTCGCCTGCAGAATCTAGAGGGACAACCAGACACCTTCCTGGTGAATGGCCAAGATCTAAAAAAATACTTTACCTGATGACTCTCCCGAACACCTCTTTTAAATATTTTTTGTTTTGTTTTCTTTGCTGTTTGTTTTTCTTTTCTGGTTTGTTTTTGTTTTCATTTCTGCTTATCAATCTTTCTTTTTGAAACACACATGCCTGCATCATGGGCTAGCTTAGACGAAGAAAACAGAAAAATTTCCCCTCGAAAATAACTGCTGAAAGCTGTTAGAACATCGATTGCTGTATTTTTCTGAAATCGTCGCCCTGTTAAAGATGATTTTTGTTTTGAAAATCGTTTTCTTGATTTCAATCTGTAATTGAGAGCATTCACGACCATCTATACAAATCTTTTTGACGTTGTCCCTGTTCTTTAAGAGAACAACTCAACAATGTCTCCCTGTTCTTGAAAGACGGTTTTATTAATGAACCATTTTTGGATCTTGATGAAGGACAACATGGAAATTTTAAAAAACTGTGACTTAAAAACTGGAATTTTCAGCGTCACCCCGCTCTATCGAATATTTCAAAATACTATAATATGAATAAACTTTCAAAGAGCTGTGGGAAGTGTTTGTAAACCTGTCGGGACACTGAACAGGTCTGCTGGAAGCGGGTAAATGCATGCATGATGCCAAGATAACTTCATCGGGGTATTGAACAGGCCTGCTGGCAGCAAAGCAATGTCAGGTAAAAGAAAAATCTCAGATATGGGTTTCGTTTTGGCCTTAAACATCCTTCATTCTGATCTGAAATTTATTAACAAGATACAGACATCAGAGTGGTTTAATTGACATCCCTGTTGAGGCTATGGACGCTTGCTGGCAGCAGTGGCCCTGTCAACAGTATTTGAGATTTTAACTTAACATCGTGGATTTCTTTTGCTAAGTTTGTCACCAGTTTTCGTTTCTTTAAATAAAAGTTGTCTGGAACTGAACTCCGTTATGATTATTTGAGATGTTCAAATGGCTTTTTAGTGGATCTTCGATTTGAAGTTTTTCAGATTTTTCTAATCTAAACTCGTTCGCGTAACAAAGATAACTGCTTCTCCCAGCGTGTCACCATTGTTGGCAGAAATTATATAATTATTATTTTTATAAGCTGCCTACACAGGGTCTATGAAATTTTATTACTCATCATGACTTTTTCACTAAACGACAATTGTAAATCATCGCTTTTTACCTATCGTCTTTTCGAATTTTGTTTTCAAGACTGCAAGCATGAAAACTTGCAGTTGGGATTGCCATTATATTTTTGAAAATTTCATTAAAGGGAGACTGCTCATATGGTTTATTATAGAATTATGCTATGAGCATGTTGCTCTCCTTGTTTGTGATCCTTTTGATTCTAAGCATGCCTAAGAGATTAGTGGTTGCATGAACGAAAGACCTCCAACATTTGATATTCGATTTTTTGTATTGATTTTGGTTTGATTTTCGATCATATTTCTTTCATGAAACTTTTGACTATTCAATTTTTGTAAACTTACCCAACTTTGCAATCAAACCATGATACATGCACTTATGTTGTTATGAGTACTTTGGTCATGTCCTGTACTCAATACCAAGGTGGAATATGACGTACAAGATTTCCATTACTCCTTAGCGTGGTCTCGAGTTTCAAAAAACTCTTCACAGGCATTTTGATTAAACACCTTGCCCATCGTTTGAATCATTACAGCATGTTAAAGCTTGGAGCTATGGCTCTGTTTCGTTTTAGCAAACCCTACCTGTGTGTTGTGCGTTAATTACCCGTCCGGTCAGTATGGCTCTGGTGGTAAGGGTTGAACCGAATGGTACCCAAACCCTGCTCTCATATGATAATGCTAGGGAGGAGTTGGAAAGGAATGGTTGGCATATTTTCATCAAAAAGTTTCAGGGTTTTAATCTTCAGTTCACCCAAGAGTTCACCTTAACCTTTGATGGTTGTAGGGAAAAAGTTGGTGATGTGAAATTGGAATTAATGGAAGAGTTCCTCAGTCGAGCCACAGGATTGCCAGCAGTTGGTCAGAAATGGTTTAAGAACGCAAAGGTGGAGGAAGTCCCTTGGACTTTACTGTTTACCTCACGAAAAATAACCAGCTGTGATAGAGGTATGCCAATTTCATTCTTGAAAACTAGATGGCATGATTTACTGGCTGTAGTGAAGCAATTCATCACATGTGAGGGACAGTTCGGACTTGTTTTCCTGTATCCTTTATGCTTTCTTATGAGTTTTATTGGTTTTTCGTTGAATATGCCTTATTACCTACTCATAAGTCTATATAAAATGGGGAAAAGATTTAAGAAACAGAGGTCCGATTCAAGTCTTTTTCATCATGGCCTGATTAAAATCATCCTCATGCATCAGTTAGAGTCACAAGGTGACTGTTGGGATTCGTTCATTACGCAAAATGGTTTTGGTAACCCTGAATTGGGAGAAGTAGATAAGTCGCTCGTGGATGAAACCCTTGTGAACCCGACGACCTCTCTTCCACCTCCCCAGGCTTGTGATTTTTCCCCTAACAACGAACCCTCGATCTACCCTAAGGTCATTCAAAAGGACAGTCAACTGGTTACACATCCAAACGATTGTATTAAAATTGCAAGGAAATCTACAGGAAAGAAGTTTAAAAGTAATGTTGATGTCAATTTCAAAAACAAAAGAGTTGGCAGGCTTATTTCTCGAAGTCTTCAAAATAAAACAAACCCCCGTGCATATGCGATCAGTATGATTGAGGTAAACGAAATCTCAGACTCAGAAATTGATAGATTCCTTGCTCAGGAAGACCCTATGTCATTCGGCCCTCACCCTGACAGACCCTATAACTTTGTCGATAATCTGCCTCCGTGTTTAAAAGACAGCCTAGGGTTTCCTGGTATCAACCTTTATAACGAACCTACTGTTCATTTAGAGGACATTCCGGTCCACGATCTTGGTTTTATTACAAACGCCACACAGTTACAGTGTGAGGCTTATTTGTCATGGATAGAAAGATACTACACAGATATACTGGTTCTGCAATCCCATGTCAAGGCTTTAAAAGACTAGGTCAGTGTGTTAACGAGCGAAAACTTAAGGCTCATGTCGGTTTCACAAGGTAAAGAAAAACGATTAAAGACCACAGGACATGTGATTTTTAAGAACGTAGAAGCAGATACAACCATCATTAACTCCAAAGTTTCATGATGCGATTTGATTGTATGGTCAAAGGTAAGATCTTTTGAATAAATAACATGTTTGTTTTTCATTCCTTAGTTAGACTATTTGGTTGTTAAACAAAGCTTATTTTTAAATTAGTTCGTTTTGTTTATTAAATAGAATGAGATTTTGTTTGTTATTATAACTAGCGACATAATCACAAGATTCTGTAGCCACTTAAGAAAATTTGAATTGTCTAAATTAATGTCAGAAAACATATCTGAGATCTTGTTTTCTTTTGTTTTCAGGATAATTTAGGAGCCCATGATTTCAAATATGATATGATGCACTTTCAAGATCTCCCAGTCACATCTACTATGTATTTTGAATAGTTAGAAATAGGTTGTTGTTAGTTTTTTTTTATTTCTGGTGAATCAGGGTGGTTGCACCCCCCTTATTTTTTGAAACAAATTTGATCTTAGGAACAAAAACTGTTATGTTTCCTGAGACCTATATAAAATTATCATTTTGTAAACAATGGATCATCTCGCCCTGGGGCAAGACTATGGACGTTTTATCACAGACTTGAATGGAATATAATGCACGTCACAGCTTTAGCTTTTCTGTATGATGTTTTCATTCAAGTTATGTTTATTTCAATTCGATAATAGATTGTGATTGCTTTCGTCATCACGGTTTATTACAAGTTGATATGATTAAATGTTTATATGCTGTCCATATCTCCTATTTCAGATATAACACACACTGATCATCTATTCAAATTAAATTAGGAGATTTATCTCTAATTTCTGTTGAATGCTTACATACAAGTTTTTATAAGAAGAATTATCTCATCGTAACTACTTGCAAATCATAACATTACTGTGACTGTATCCATTATATGTTCAGTTATCATGATTCAATCTCTAGTATTATTGTTTCACATTTGTTCGAAGCGATCTTAAAATCTGTTACAGGTTTACCTCCCGGATAAGGTGGCTGAATATTCTCTATTGGACAGACATTGGATGCATTAACAGGTTAGTCCGTTATTTGATTTCATTTTCTTGTTCAGTATAGAAGTTTTATATATATAGAATATTTTCAACTATCTGAAATTTTCTGTTCAATTAAATAGTTTAATATTTGATTTCATGAGTGTACACATTTAAGAAAACAAACCCAGAAATTAGATAGTATTTTCACTTTCTTTATCTCTGTTGTTAAAAGAACCAATTTACATGCTATTTTTACGGGTTTAGATTAAAACTCGCGATATGTGTATATTGTATATATCATAAATAGAATTATTATACATATAAACTCTACACATATATATTTAGATGTACATATAGATTTTAGTGATTGTTAGTTAGTAAGTTATTTCATTTTATTTAGTTGTTTCTTAGCTTTCTTTAGAACTTAGATCGGCAAGCCACTAAACCCGTCAAGGTGAGTTAATCCAAAGGGCTTGGGTTAATTAGACAACCCTAGACCGGACTCATTCTTCCAGTTGACGAGTGGTTAATTTTGCCTGTCAACAGGGTGGAACCCCATGAAAATTGATTTTTGAATTCCACTTCTAAAACAAACCTTTTCAGAACTTTTGTGGTAGGTCGTGTTGCCTATGTTGTCGTTTGGGTCTTTTCTTTATGTGCAAAATTAAGATTTTGGAATTTATTTTCTTACATGCAAAGTAAGAAAGGTAAGAGTGACTTTGAATTTGACAATGTTGTAACTTTTTGAAGTGATTGATTTTTAATATACTTAAGTGAAATTACTTTTCTAAATTTAGGTAGTTGAGCCACTTGCATTGAGCATTTTTAGGTATAAAAAAATATTTGTTAATAAGTGGTTAGTGGAAAAATATGGATTTTTTTTTTCAATTTTTACTATTTCATTAACAAATTATCAAATCAAAAAGATAACATTTTAGTATTTTTTAAAAATAGTTAAAAATATTTTAAACATTTAATTACTTTATGTTTTTTTTTTAAATTTAATTTAATGAATACACAATATTTATTAATAAATTTCATAATGATAATTTGAATTTTTCTAAAAACAAATTATACTTAAAAATATCTCTTTTGTGTTAGAAAAAGTATACTCATTGTTTCAAAAATACATTTTGGAAAGAGAAAAGAAATTGAAAAAGTAAATTTTCTGTTGAGATGCCATAAAGATGATTATCGATCAATATTGAAGTGCTTTATGGATGATTTTTATTTTGATTTTGATTAAATTCAATTTAATAATAAATTTGGATGATATAAAAATATTTATTAATAAATATTTAATTTTTTTTCTTAATAGATATATAAATATAATATATCAAAGAGTTGGTATATAAATATATAATATTAATATATAATAATAATATAATATATAATATTGATATATAATTTTTTCAGGAGGGGTTGGTATATTTTTATTTTTATACATATAAATATAATATTTTATAATTTTATTTTTATACACATAATTATTTTTCTTAAAAGGGTTTTTGGAGCGTTATTGTAATTATTCTTCTCAGACGGATGGGTGTAGCACCCACATATCTTCTCAGAGATAATTACCACTATTCCAACAAGTTGTTTCATTTATGTAGTTTTACAGTTTCATCATATTTTATTTATTCAATAGAAGTTATTGTTCACTGGATATCTTGTTGTTCTTTGTATCTCTGTGTTATTGTATTTAGTTTGTTATTCATTTCGTTCCGCTAGTAAATCCATATTACTCACAAACTTGAAACCTTAAGTGTGATTGTTCCCATTGTTATTCTTATAAGATCATTTGACATTGTTTTCTAAATATTTATGTAAATACTCTTTAAAGTGAAAACCCCTTGTTGAGAAAGTAGTTAACCTTTGTGCTAATTCAAAAATTTCAAGAATTCAAGATACTATTTTCTTAATATTGTCTCTAATGTACTTCCTTATACCCTTTAATATGGAATTGTTCTCTCAGACATCTTCAAGACTAAACATTAGTTGTATTACATTAATAGGCTAGACAAATAAAGGTTTTTGAATCATATATTTTTCTAATTTCTTTATTCTCTCTTAAACAAAAATTTTATTTTTTTTCTATGTAAAAAGTGGACTCCTTCGAGGCTTCCCCTATGAAACCTTTTTTGGAACTTTTGTGGTAGGTCTTGTTATCTATGTTGTCTTTTCATTGCCAACTTCTTTTTCCACTGTGCAAAATTAAGATTTTGGAATTTATTTTCTTACATGCAAGGTAAGAGTGACTTTGAATTTGACAATGTTACAATTTGGTGAAGTCATTGATTTTAATATACTTTAGTGGGATTATTTTCTAAATTTAGGTAGTTGATTTTAAATATACTTTAGTGAGATTACTTTTCTATTTTTTTTTTCTTAATAAATAATAAATATATAATATTGATAAATATTCAATATAAAAAAAATCATTTTAATTTAAAAAAAATATATTAAAAAAGTTTCATGATAATATTATATTGTCCATTTAGATGAGTTTTCAAAATGTATTCATTCTTTGAAAAATATTTTTTCTCCTCAAAAACAATATGAAGTGTTGACATGGTATAAGATACTTCTTTTTCTTTTTATTTTATGGAAACTAATTTTATAATTTTAGAAAAATTCAAAATATAAATATTAACTAATTTATTAAGGTGAAATGAAACATTGAAAATAGGAGAAAGCAGTTATCTTTTTTTAACCAGGAAATACTGGCCACTTCCACTTAACAGAAGCCTAACCCCAAATGACTCAAGACTAGAACTCCTCTTGTTTTTTAAGAGAGTGTGAGCAGGTATTACCAATTGAACTAACCCTTAGGCTTGAAAGCATATACCTAAACGGTAATATGAAGGTGAAATGCAGTATTACCTCTTGTTTTTTAAGAGAGTGTAAGCAGGTATTACCAATTGAACTAACCCTTAGGCTTGAAAGCATTTACCTAAACGGTAATATGAAGGTGAAATGCAGTATTACTGAACACTAGTATCAACGAAATATTATTCCCATGTGAAACTCGTGCAATACTATGAATAATGGTTAAAAAATAGTCGAAATAAAAATAAAGAAAAAATAAATTCAAACTATAAACACGCACTAAACTATGAAGGTGAATGCAACACCCAGAGCTCCTACCTAAACTATACCATGAAGTGGAAATGCAGGGAAGAGCGCACTTACCTAAACGATACTGTGAAAACCCCATGTAGTGGCCGTCCCGTCCTTGGCTCAGGGCCATCTCATTCCATTCCTTCAGCTGGCCAAGCTTCTCGCTTCGCGCGGAGGCTTGGCGGTTTCGTATATAACCACGCCGGGGAACGCGAAACGTCTCCAAACTGAGGTCGAGGGTTCGAATCTGGACATCCGGCTGGTACCCATTCCGATGCCTCCTATCGACGGGGTGCCCCCGGGAATCGACTGCACGGATAATGTTCCCATGCACGTCGTCCCCTTGCTCTTTGCTTCCTCCCACAAGCTGGCGGGTGCGTTCGAAGAATGGTTGGATCAGCAGATGAATAGTAATACTAATGATTCGGGTCCTTCTCCAGTCTGCTGCATCATTGCCGACATGACTACGGGATGGGCTCGCCGTTCGGGTGCCAACTTCGGCATCCCCAGCGTCGTTTTCTACACGTGCGGGGCGTTCGCCATGTCTCTCATGCACTCCATCTTTAACCGCACGCTGCAGAAGTGCGTGGACGAGTCGGAGTTCTTCGAGGTATCGGAGCTCATCTTCGGCCTCAAGCTGCGCAAGTCCGACTTGACGGTATCGTGGCGGGATCCGGATTCTCATCCCCTTTGGAATTTTCTTAGGGAGGAGATTAACGGGAGCATGGAGGCGCGGGGCATACTTATTAATATGTTTTACGAGCTGGAATCCGGAGCGATCGATTACATGGGGAGCCTCACCGGGAATCCTGTGTGGAACATAGGTCCCCTGCTTCCTCCCGGTCTTTTAGACAAGACATCGATCGATCGCGGAAAGATTAGAAGCCGGGGCAAGGCGGCAGATATCGATGAGGACGAGTGTTTGCAGTGGCTAGATTCTCGGCGCCCGAATTCAGTGGTTTTTGTGTGTTTGGGGAGCCAATTTTTCCTCAATGACAAGCAAATCCACGCGCTTGCTTCGGGCTTAGACGCTAGTGGGCAGGCCTTCGTCTGGGTCATCAGATGTCTTCAGACGGATCCGAAAGCCTGCAAAGAGACCGACGTGGGCCTGCCGGAGGGATTCGAAGAGAGGACCAGAGAGAGGGGGGTGATCATACGGGGGTGGGCGCCTCAGCTCCTCATTCTTTCGCATCCTTCCGTGGGCGCTTTCCTGAGTCACTGCGGGTGGAATTCTACGCTGGAGAGCATCAGCGCAGGAGTCCCCATGATCAGGTGGCCCATGTTTGCAGAACAGCCCTTCAACTCCAAGCTCCTGGTGGAACGTCTGGGGATAGCCATACAGATATGTTTGGATGTGAGCGGAGTTCCGGGTGAAGAGGAAGTAAGAAGAGCTGTCATCATGATTTTGGCTGAGGAACAAGGAAACACCATGAGAAGAAGAGCTGAGGCGTTGAGTAAGCTTGCTAAAATCGCTGTGGACACAGAAGGATCTTCTTATACGAATTTGGAGTCTTTTGTTCAAGAAATGCAAAAACTGCATCCCAATCCAGTTGTGTTGCCTCACATCAATGCATAGAATGAATGATTAAACTGTTGCAGGTCTCAGAAGGGAGTGGAAATAAAGAAACTATGGGACTTGTCACACCTCGTCCAGAATTGCCGATGAAGTTCTTGTTACGTTACAGATTTGATAACAGTGGCATAGCTTATGTTCAGATTTAATGTGGGAATGTATGCAGTGGGAAATCTTTATGTTTGGATTAAGTAGGAGATCTTTATGTCTGGATTAGTGAATAATTCCACGTATATATAAGTGGACTGGGAAATCTTTATGTTTGGATCAAGTGTGAGAAGGGGAGATCTTTATATTTAGATCATGTTTGGATTAAGTGTGAGATTTTATGTCAGTAAATAATTCAATATATAAAAGTGGAGATCGTTTATAAAACATATTTACATGCAGCTGCCTGCAAATACCTATCGTGGAGCTTATTGAGGAATATAAACATTAAACCCTAAGCATTGTTCGAATGAAAAGTTTAGTTAATTGAATATTCTCTTCTCTCCTTGGGTAAATAAATAACACTTAGATCATCTCTCGACCTTTCGAACAAAGTATTTTTAAAACTAATACTAATGTACATTTATTTCACTTCCCCGGCTTTCCATCTCAGAACTTTTTGACATTTCTATTAATATAAAGTTGAGAAAGAAGGGATAGACATTTTTCTGTTATGTTATAAACCTGTTATTCACGTGCAAAGCTAAGTTGCAGAGGGGGCAAGAGGTTTTAACATTTGGAGTTCCATGCATCAAACACATGAAATAGAAATAGAGTCGCCAAGCATCTATGCATTACAACGATTTACATCCCCACATTGTCAGAACAGAACATTGTCAAGGAACTTTGGACAGGTGCTTATATACCAGCATACCATCAGCTTCAATGTTTGAAAGCCATTGCCCACAAGTTCATACTTCGAAACTCGTTAAGATAAAGCATTTACGAATTAGAGTCGGCAGTTGCTTGCTAGGAAGTAGTGTTTGGTGTATATATTTTTTAAACACAAATATATTTTAGATTCCTTTTCTTTTAAGGGTTGATATAATTTTATTTTTATACATATAAATATTTTTGAATCTTTATTATTTAGTAGATAGTAAATTCATTATTATTCTATTTTTGGTTTTATATAAAATATTATTTTTAACTAAATAATAAAGTTAAATAAATAGTTTATATAAATAATTTATCATAACCACATTCACAAACCACATAACTGTACATATTAGCAAGTCGTGTAATAATTAGTTAGAAGAAATTCTAATTAGATAATTAGTTTATAAAGAAATTCCAATTACTATGGAATAATTTATGTTATGAAAGTGAAATATAATGATAAGAAAAAGGAATGAGCAAAATAATATTAAGAAAAGGACAATAAAAAAATCTTAATTACCACATAATTGAGGAGAAAGCAATTAATTTATGAAAGTAAAATGAAAGAAGGTGAAATACAATGATGATGAAAATGATCCAATAAAATGATAATAAGAAAGGGAGAGTAAAGAAATTATAATTACTAAATAATAAATGAGATATTAATTAGTTTACTAGCAACAACCACATTAAGTAAAAAGTGGTTGAGCGTCATTTTCCATTTTTTTAATTAACACATGGCCACAACCATGAACACATTTATACATTTTAAATGTAATAATTAAATATTATTTAGTAATTACTAAATTATTA
>SNQJ01S0032533.1:79629-93432 GCA_010110895.2 Picea sitchensis
TATACTCATTAACCAATCTGATATGATCACATATACCTCAAAAACTATACCACAAGTCTGTACCTCAAACCATGTTCTAGAACCACAAATATGTCTCATCAATGAAGTGTCATTCATAAACCATGAACCATAATATAAATGGAGAAAGCCCTTACATCAACCATATATCAAACACTAACTGAAATGTAGCCTCAAATCAAATCAATATTCAACAACACACCTCAACCAAGGTGCCGCACAAGTGCTCCAATAATCACAAGATATACCATAGCAAAATACTCAAATCATGTGCTTGAATAACAACTATGTCTCATGAACCAGGTACCATACATAGAGCATGAACCATAAGTCAAATGCAGAAAACCCTCATAGAAAACCCTAACTAATATTCAACCTCAAAATGTACCAATAACTTCATAAAAAAATGGAATCTTCATCAACCCTTACCTAAGTCTCACAGTACCTTTTTTTTTGGATTAACCACAAACCTTAAATTTAAAATAGCATAAATTTGTACCTGTATTAAGTAAAGGTCTAGAAATGGTACACAATGTTTTTCAATGTCTTCTCTACAATTCCACCAGGTTTCTCTACTTGGAACCTCCCAGAAAACGAGTTATAGAAAAAATGGTAGACCTTGCTGAATTCTGGCTTATTCTAGAGAGAGAACTTGTAGAGCATGCCACACACAGAATAATTGTTGTATGGATCTGAAAATGGTACAAAACATACTACATAATGTACTCTAACCAATGCATTTAGTCTCACTAAATTTGGATCTGTTATGAATATGTTATGATGTTTTTACTCAGAACACTTATTTTAGACTAGTTTTAGGACTAGCCACAAACCTTACCTTCCATAGAGTGTAACTATCAAACTACAACGACCCACAAGATAAATTTTTTATCATAGTTACTTGGATATGTCGTCTCAAAATCCTTCATATTTTTCTATCTGAATCATTCTAGAAAAAAAATTATTATGAAAAGGGTGAGATGACTTGTAAATAACATACCTTAGAAAGCATCATCAAAAAACTTTATCCTCCCTTGAATTCTCGGCCTTCTTTACTTCACCTTCCCTGTGAAATTCTCCTTAGATATCCTTTGGTTACCTCAGTCACTTGTAGATATTCAATATGCTCAATATGTGCTAATGGGAGACCCTTTCTCTATTATTTATACTCTCCAAGTAGCTTCCTTTAGAAGTATCAACTTTTTCCCACTTAACCACTTTGTCCACTTAGCCAATTTGTCTAATTAACCACTTTTTCCACTTAACTTAACGACTTTCCACAAATAGTAAGTTCTTCACTCCTTGTTGCAACTAATTTATTTTTAATTATTTTCTTAATAAAACCACTTAACCCATGATTAACTCCTAGTTTCACCCATTTGACTAGTCAACTTCTTATRGGAGCTTCTAGAATAATTTTGACCTATTAGACCTTCTACGGCTTCTAGAAAACTCATGAGGGTTCTCCAACTTCACAAGGCCATAAATTTCTAACCGTGAGGAGTTATGTCATGTTCCACATATCACCAGAAAYGACATGACATGTACTAACCATATAAATTWGTCTCACCTRCAAATATCCTAATCTTSAAGCCTTTATTTCTTAAAACAACTTGGGTCCCTTAACCATGCTGTTGAGGCTACCRGAAATAGCTACCAGACTTGCTTCAAGGGTTGACATCAATGACAACCAACCCAAATAATMAACAATCTCCTCCTTCGACATTGATGGAAGCACTATGATGCAATAATGAAATCATATTTCTCATGCTCCCCCTATGACCATCGCTCCCCTTGGAATCATTCCTCCAAACATMTCTTTCCATGCATCTAAAGAATCTCTCCCCCTTTGACATCAATGGAAAATGTGACTTCCCATCTGGGTTGATTGCCCTAACTAAACTATCMYYGGGGATTCTCCCCCTCACTGCACTCTMCTCAAACTAAATTGTCCTCTTTATGGAGCTTCCTCRTGTAAATMTAATGCATATAAGATAAGAATTCAAAAACATTCATTTTGGAGTAGAAATTACTCCGAGTCTCTGTCGAAGATACTCAAAACTTCCCTTGGAAACAATTTTGTAAAGATAGTTGCAACCAGTTCTTTTGTTCCCACATAGTCAACTCTTATGTTCTTCTATGCAACCTGCTCCCGTAGAAAGTGATACTGGATCAAAATTTTCTTTGTCTTGGACTGCATCAATGGATTCTTTAAAATATTGATGGCACTAATGTTGTCAAAATATATCAAAATGGGCTCATCATACTCAATCTGTATATATTTAAAAGTTTGTTTAATCCATAGAACCTATGTACAACATGTCATTGTTGCAATATATTATGCTTCTACTCTAGATAGAGACATTGATGATTGTTTCTTGCTTAGCCAAGATACCAAACACTCTCCCAAGTAGAAATCTTCTCCACTTGTACTTCTTCGGTCATCAATACAACCTTCCCAATATGCATATGTGTAAGCAATAAGTGGTATATATTTTCCTTTTGGATACAATAATCCAAATTCTTCTTTACCCTTCACATATCTTAATATTATTTTCATTGCTAGAACATGTGATTCCTTTGGTGCTTCCCAAAATCATGCCACCTGTCCAACTACCAGCATCAGATTTGGTCTAGAAGTTGTCACATAAAGTAATCTTCCAATCATTGACATGTACTACCTTTGATATGTAGCCTTTGTACCATCAAATTTACTTAACTTGCAACTGGTTTGCATACGAGTACTGACTGGTTTGCAATATTCCATACCGAAACTCTTCAATATGTCTCTGATATAATTGGTCTGAGAGATAAAAAGACCTCAATTGCTATGACATATCTAAAGATCCAAGAAGAATGATAATTCTCCAAGTAATGAAATCTCAAACTCATTCTTCATATCTCTTGAAAACTTATGGCTCACCCTATCATCATCACTACCAAAGATAATATCATCAACATAAACTTCAACTAATAAAATTCTATCTTGATTTACCTTTATGTAGAGGTTGGTTTCTGCATTTCCATTTTTGAAGCCTTGTTGATGCAAGTATTTATCTAGTCTAGAATACCTAGCTCTGGGGTCCTGTTTGAGACCATACAAGGCCCTCTTCAACTTTCAAACATAATTTTCATTATCAGATAACTGAAATCCTTGTGGTTGCTCAATGTAGACTTCTTCTTCTAGTTCCCCATTCAAAAAAGATGATTTCACGTCCATCTAATACACTTTAATATTATTGGAGCTTGCATATGCTAGGATCAATATGATTGCTTCCATTCTGGCAAGTGGAGTGAACATTTCTTCAAAATATATACCTTCAACCTAAGCATATCCCTTACAAGCCAATCTTTCCTTCTTCCTGGTAACTTGTCCGTCTTCGTTCAACTTTTTCCTGAAGACCCACTTTGTGTCGATCACATTCTTATTCCTAGGCCTTGGAACCAGTTCCCAATTGTTTTCCTTCTCTACCTAATATAATTCTTCATTCATTTCTTTGATCCAAAATTCATCCCCTCTAGCTTCTTCAAAGTTGCTTGGCTCAATTGTAGATAACAATGTTAGATGTTATTGTTCTGATGAACGAATATTTATTCTGGTTGTTACCCCTGTATCTTTATTTCCAATGATCTGATCTAATGGATAATTATTTTTATCTCTTTTGTTGGGTGTCTTTGGAGGTTCCTTGTTGGGTTAAATATTCCACTTCTACTTCTCCTTGGGTTGATCCAGGTTCAGATCTAAACAGGTTTCCAACAAAATCCTCTAAAACTATCATCCCTCCTGGTAAACCATAAGTAAATAACCTGCGTGGATCACACAACACAGTCTCACCCAAGATATCTCTATGGGTGACTACAATTCTCAAGTGCTTGCAGTCTAGGAATGAGTGGGGGTCTAGGAGTATATTCTTTCTTTTCTTTATGAATTAAATTTATTATTCATTCAGTATTCCTAGGATTCATTTACCTTTAGCTTCATGCATGCATTCTAATACATCTAGTTAATCATTCATTCATAAGATAATTATTGAGAAAAGGTAAATCATTCAAGAAACATCACACATACCACAAGTTTTACTTTGCTTCACCCCCTCCTGGGCTACATCCACAAAGATTTGTCTTCTCTTCTCTTTTATTTAGTCTGTTGTAAAAATATGGAATTGCACACATTACATCTTCTATCATACAATCATGATGTTGTTAAGGAACCTCTTTGAGGAGGACTAGATCACACCAGGCTCCTCATCCTATGATGTAACCCTCAAAATCTAGGTTCCTAGACTCTTTTGAATCCTTCTTATAATAATAATTAAACACTTTCAACAACTGAACTACAACCCACTGAACCCTTCACCTGGACCTCCTAGGTTCTTATTTATACTATTTTACAGGCTTATAGCTGTTACAATACTTATCAAAAACCTTAAAACTAATATGGTTGGGCTTTCCTACCTCCTCTCATGTGGATTTTCCTCTTGCATGCTACTTTTCCTTCTTTTTTTGCATGTTGTTTTCTTCTCAGCTGTTGTACATGCTCCAAAATTAGGTTTCTCCATCCAAAATTAGGTCTTTCATAAAAATAGTCCTGCACCCAACAGGACCTCAACAATGACATGTGGCTTGTCCCGAGCCACTTAGGTAGTGCGTGCTCCATGAACAACCTCTCCCAAGCTCCAGAATTTTCCTTCAAGCTCTTCTCCTTTTTTCTCTAGATTGCGCAACTTTCCCTGTGAGTTCTTCTACCCTATGCTTTGTGATATGCTCCTTGAGAGACTCTGCACTTTCAGCATGGTCCTGAGCTATTATTGTATTTTCCTTCTCCATTTTTGAAATTATTTTCTCTGCTTTCTGTTGGAGAGTTTCTAACTGGGCTTGCCTTGCCTGCTTGTTATTCTATGTAGTCTTCAGTTCTACCTACAGGGTCTTCATCTTCTGCGTGCCCTTTACTTGCTCTATGATGCTCATGTAATTTTTCCGTTTCTTCAGCTATTGGATTGCAATGCTAACTACCTCCTCTTTTTGGTCCAATTGTTGGACCCTATCATCTTCTTCCAACATTTTCCATAGATGCATGGTCCTGTCAAAATGTTGTGTGACCTTTTCACTTCCTTCTCCATCACTTCCACTTGTAGGGTTGCTTGTTGTTGTATTTCAGCCATAACTTCGGGAGGTGTAGTGGGGGTTAAATTTTCTTAAATATCCTCGATATCCTTCTTGTAGTCCTCGAGAATCTGCGCGATGAATTGGATCTGTTCTTCTGCATTTCTCATGGATACCTGTGTGCTATATGGAGTTATAGTGAATACTTCCTTCAGTTTCTTCTATAATTTGTATGTACGTTGTTTCTCCTCTTTTGTCTTCAACTTCACCTAATCGATCACTAGTTCTAGGGAATCCTTTCCATCTTTAGTTACCTACAATTCTGTCACTTCTATCTTTGCTCGCATTGCACTTCCTGCGCGACACTGACTTGCAGTTTGTACACTTCGTTTGTTGGTATCTAAGCTAATACCAATTGTACCTATTCCAGATATTTAAGTGGTGTCTGGGTTGTGGACTCATACATATACAACATCTCCATTGTTATTTGGAAGGTTGGAATTGCTTGCGTTATGATCTGGATGGTATTTTCTTCGTTCGACACACTCTTGTCCTCAACTTATTTTTCTCGGGGGATCAGATTTGTTCCCCTTTCTTACCTCTGTGTTTCTTTTATATGTTCTAGGACCTACTTGATATCATCCAACTCATTCCATATCCTTACTCTTTGTTTTTCATCCTCTGAAAAATCCTTTGTTGTGCGATTATGTGCTCTCTCTGTGACAATATCGACATCATCCTTGGCTATTATATACTCTGTGATCTATTTTTGGGCCTCCGACTTCTTGCACAACCCCCCTGTATGTATAATTGGGCACTTGGGTGGCCCTATTTCTTGTGGAGTGGTTGTCGAAGGGGTTTATTATGCCATTGTGTCCCCCCTATCTTGTTCTTCCTGCGTCGGGGTAGTGTCCTTCTTCCCTAAATTTGCATCCTTCTTTGGAGCACTGCCCTTCTTCTGCTGTGCTAGATTTTGATTGGGCTTCCCTTGCTGTGTCATATTTTTGGGCACATCGTTGTCTCCTGTAGGTGTCTTGGATGACCCTACTTCTACATACTTATCCTTTGAAATTTCCTTCGTAATGACTAGGATCTTCCAGTCGTCCTTCCAGTCTCGCATTGCCATTTCAACCTCCTCTGCATTGATGCATAATCGAAGTTGCAGGCATTCTTTCACTGGATCCCTGCACGCTTGGATCCACATGTTGTGTTGTGTAGCCCTAAAGTTGGTTATTCCTTGATGCTACGCAACAAATTCCGGAGTTATCCTCCAATTGTTGGCTATGATGTATTGCATGTTGCTGAAATACCGAGAAAAGGTGTTGGCATTGACACTTCTTCATTTGGGGTCTGAAGTTCTTCCCATTGATGTATACCGCGCTGTGCAAGAATGACCTACTCTATCAAAAAAGTAGGAGTATGGAGGCTTCTTCCACCCGAGTAAAGCTATTAGGATCAACAACCAAGAATAGTAGAACTTTTTTCCTAAGTCCTACGCATCCTTGCAGTCATCTAAGAATAGGTTCAATAACTATGGGGCCCATCCGAGCATGGTGTCGTTTTATCACTGAGCTACGAATGCGAAGTTTGAAAAGGTAAAGGTAAGATAAGTGGAAATTTTTGTTTAGAAAGTATGGATCTAGGCATGTTTGACAGATTTGGTCCTAGTCTCAAAACTAGGGAACAACTAGTAGAAAGAAGATTTGACATGAATAGATCTGATAGAAATAGTGAAAGATATGTATGCATAGAAATAATTTTTGGACTAACAAATGGATGCAGGACCCTAGAAAGAATTTTTGCAGATTGCAGGTCCATCACTGTGATCCCAATGCACAGTACAAGAAAGATTGGGGATCATTTAAGAGAAAGAGAGGATTGACACTGTGTTATAACTGCAGAAGACCGGGACATCTTTCTAAAGAATTCCTTGGTACTTGTCCTATTTGTCTTTGTTTTAAATTTGTTGGTCATGAGGGTTTGGATTGCTCTAGAATGATTGCTGAAGTTGAGAAGATGAACTTGAGACAAACAAACCATGAAGAAGGTGAAGAAACTGAGGATATGTTAGAGAATTAGACAGAACCAAAGACTATGTTATTACGACTGAAAGAAACATTGAATGATCATAGAGACATCATTTTACCAGATATCTTAAAAGAAAAGTAGTGCATAGAAACAAGAATAGGAGACTTTTACATAAACTATGTCTTGGATGAAGACACACAGGTGAACATTATGCCGGAAAGTGCTTGGGAAATTTTGGGAAAGCCTGCTATGATTCCTTCATTAGGAGGGATGGGCTTGTTTAAAGGAAAGATGATAACCCTATGTGGAAGACTTACTCATGTACCTATGATTTCTCATGGAGCATAGACTAAAGAAGACTTTGAGGTCATTAAGTTTGTTGAGAACAACACTCCTTTTACACTTTTGTTAGGAAAGACTTGGATTGAGGAAGATCAGATCCAGAGGAAAGAAGAAGAGGAAGCCACAAAACAGAAGAATTAAGGGACTTCAGAGCCGAGAAAATAGAGCGACTAGTACAAGAACAAGAGGACAAATCGAAGCAAATGAGGGCCAGAGACTTAGTTGTTGAAGCTGAAAGAACACAAGAAGGCTTAAAGAACCTATCCATGCAGGAGATAAGAGAACCTACCCCAAAAGTAGTAAGAGAAGAAATATTGCATGCAAAACTTTTGAGACAACATCAACAATGCGAATTTACTATGTTAAGAGAAGATAAGAATACAAATGGAAAGAGAAATCTAGAAACTCAGATCATAGGGAAGAAGTCAAGAAATATCAGTAAGAATAAAGAAAAGTTAGAAAGACTGCAGGAGGTTCCAGTGAAGACCTCACAGGAAGTAGGATTGCATAAATTGAACATCACTAGGATAGCAGAACATGGCAGAATGACACTTCGCCACAACGAAGCTATATGACTGTTGGAGGCATCCCGACCATTAGAATGACTCTCCGAAACAGTTAGAATCGTAGTTATTGCAGAGAAGATCGGCATGAGACCGTTGAGACTGTGCCATAACAGATGGAATTGTATTGATTAAGGAATTTTGACCCGTTGGAGGAATCTGTTACACCGTTGCCTATTTAATCCGTCAAATGCCTCACTGGGACTACCTTTTAGAAACTGTGATTATTCGAGCGAACATAGAACTGATTTCTATCGCATTGTGATTTTGAGACCTCGCCACTCATTGCTTACCATGAGTATCCGTTTGCCTACACAATATATTTGATCACGAGCGTGCATGTCGGGCGACCTTAGCACATTAGAGAAGTCTTTGGAGGAGACCCTAATAGACCTTATGGTTGAGAAATTTATGTATGTAGGAGTACAAGCCTCATCGACGCGAGGATTGCAAGAATCCCCTTTGAATGGACATCGATCTGGGCCATCCCGAACTGCGACAGAGAAAAGAATCAAGCATCGTGATGACCTATTGTACATGAAGATGATCCCATCGTTCTTTCCCAACTACATCCATCTTCTGGATGGCGTGGTTATTCATGACAACGTCCCGCGTGACTTCAAGTAAACACTCATCACTGCGTACCTCTTGAAGGGGATACGCACAATTGGACTACAGCTAGGACTGATCCCTAATCTTAAGATCAATGAATTTAACCTAGGG
This sequence comes from Picea sitchensis, assembly GCA_010110895.2. Classification (NCBI taxonomy): domain Eukaryota; kingdom Viridiplantae; phylum Streptophyta; class Pinopsida; order Pinales; family Pinaceae; genus Picea; species Picea sitchensis. The sequence continues at coordinate 88,407 of SNQJ01S0032533.1, forward strand.
GACATGAAGAATTATGAGGTGCTCGCACCGCATCGGTACTTGACAAAGATGACTGGGAAGAAGCCAAAGATAGTCCCCCATCCATGGATCAAGGAGATTGCGAGGTTCGCCATCCTTAATATCATAAAGATACCCCACTTCAGTAGACATCAGGAGGTTAACGCGTGTGTTAAAATCCTCCTATCATGCTACCATGGAGGTTATCTATGGTTAGATAGGTGCGTGACTGTGGATCCAGCACTGATCCACATGATCACTGGATTGAGAGTGCAGGGACCATACCCCCACCATTTCTATCAAGGGAAGGCTGCAAACTACTCCCTGGCGCAGCGTATAAAGGAAACCTACGACGATGTGGAGAAGGGGAAGCGAGGCTACAAGGGAGCCTCCATCCAAGATGGCGTAGTGCTCCTAGATTTTTAGTTGATCACTGGTAAGCTCATCAGGAAGAACAAACCAATGCAGGTCATGGGGTTCGTAGTTGACCTCGCAGGGAAGTGCGTTGAAGGGATGCAGATGAATTGGGCAAGCTACCTCGTCAATGAATTAGAGAAGGATTGTCACGAAGTGCAGGACCAAGGTTATGAATTCCACTTCATATGGTTACTCATTCTTATAGAATTTGTTGCTTGGGAGATGTCGGAAGGAGTGACATTCTTGAAAGTCGATCCATCAGAACCGCTGGCTGCGAGGTTCACCACCTTTTGGTATACAAGCGATATGGCGAAGCAGTGGTAGTCGAATGATGTCTTCCACACTTACTACTTACAACTCACATGGGCCATTGAATCCTTTCCTCGAATGACGCGAATACACTCCATAGGTTCAGGCCACTCGCGAATTTCCATGCAGACCGACACTTCATATATATCACTGCACGTGGGGATGAAAACAAGGAGGAGTTGTCGTCTTACTACAAGTTGACCGAGGAAGATATGGAGGAGATAACGAAGGAACGGTCTACAGATTTCCTTGTACCAGTTGGAGATGCAGAACTCTCCAACCCCGAGCTCATTGGAATTCCTGTGGTCACCAGGACTGACTGGGATGGACCGAGCAGTGCTAAGAAAAAGAAAAAGAAGGAAAAAATTTAGGACATAAACAAACCATCGGAGGAAACTACGCCTAACTCACATGAAGGAGGAGGAGGGGATGAATTAAACCAAGAAGAGGGAGGGGAAGAAGAAAAGCAAGAAGAAGGCGAAGTGACACCACCGAAGGATTCCTTTACAGAGGTCAAGACATCAAATAAAAGGAAGGTTTCTCCAAATAAACCCTCAGCGTAGAAGAATTCACGAGCCAATAAGACTTAGTCACATAATGTACTCACAGTGGATGATATTGACCTCATCATCGCAACTGTAGTAGAGGCTTTAGAGGATATTTTGTAGTGAAATGAAGAAAAGCAGGAGACAATGTATGACAGAATCGAGGCGAAGCTAAAGGGGGTACAACAAGCTCTTTATTCGAGCCGCGCAGTGTCTACTACACCATCACCATCAGAAGCTGTATATTTGGGGGATGACCCCACCCAATTGTGAAGAATAGAAGATGCTACATAAGCTCACCTTCATCGAGTACAGGAAGAAAAAGAGCAGGACATAAAGGCCTTGAAGCAAGCAAAGGAGGAAGCCCTAGAGAAATGTCGGGTTGCGCAGCAAGAGAAATATGACCTCTGGGCGAAGTTTGAAGAGGACAAAGAGCAGATCCAGAAAGAAAAATAACAACTTCTCGCGGAGCAGATTGGGGTTATAGAAGAAATAACTAGAGCACTTTGCTCTGTGTCGGGCCTGGTCCATATGGAAGAAGAGACAGCTGAAATCCAAGTGGGGAAGCTCACTGAAGCCATTTAGAAGCTTCAACCAAGAGTAGAAGAGTTAGAACTACAAGCAGTGTTGAGCACTCTGGAAGAAGTGCAAGATCAAAGGGAAGAAACTACCAAGAGCGCAGTATAAAGAATCAGGGCGTTAGCCTTATAATGAAAGCAATTAAGTAACCAAAGTGCGTATACTTATGAGCACCTTGCAGAAGACCTGGAGGTGAGGAGATTGTAGGCACAACTCCAGGAGTTGAAGCAGCAGGAATTGACAGTGCAAGTGTAACTGAAGTATCTTACGACCATTGAGAAGATGAAGAGATCGTAGGAGAAACGCACAGTTTAGCCACAGGTCACTGCTATCTAGAGCAGAGTGATGGAAGTGACACAATGACTCCAGCTGATGTAGGACGAAGCCTGCACCCTCCTTGAATATATCGAGGGACAAGGATCACAGATGGAGTGGGTAGTCACAATAGTGGAACAATGCCTGGAAGGGCCTATCACCGAGAAAGTCATTCAGGAGTTCACCGAGTAGGAGGCTCTAGTGGAGCAGCAAGTCGAGGCAGCTCAAGCTAAGCTCAAGGCCTTCGAAGCAGTGTTTCCTAGATCAGAGTGACTCGGGATGAGTCACAGGTGAGTGTTGGGGGTCTGTTAGCCCTCAACCGAGTTTTGTGGAAACATTGGTCGTGTTTGACCATTTTTGGGACTTCGACAGGTTGGTCGAAGATGGAGCGCCCAGGCGAAGCAAAGATCACGAGATCTCACCCTTTTTGCAGGATTTTTTGGTTTTAGGGTTTATGTAACATGTATGGGATGTTGGCCCATGGGGTTACCCATTCTTAGGCATATTTTGTAATGTATAAATAAGTAGCTAGGTGATGTAAGAAGAGAGACCTAGTAGGCCGATGGCTCAGTGCTAATGTTAGCTATGTTCTAGAAGACGTGTTAAGGCTTGCAGAGATAAGTGCAACTGTTTTGTAAGTTCTTTGTGCAGAGATTGTGTAAAATATTTGTGCTTGGAACTAACTCAGGGAAGGAGGACCTGGTGAGGTGCGCGCAAATCTCTTGTCCTATGTAGAGTTGGATTTGTGGTTATGTGCATGTAATAAGATTGAAGGAGACTAATAAAGAAGAAGAAGAGTTGGTGGACATATCCCCACACTGGGGTGAACCACGTATATCATGTGTCGATGTGCTTTATGCTTTGTTTTTTATGTTGTTTATGTATTTAATTTCCTAATCCATTGATGCTCAAGTTCTTTATGTATGAAGGAATGCTAGATCTACTCTGATGCTATGTACTAATGGTTAGATATGCTTAGATCTTGAGTAATACTGTGTTGTTCTGTAACAAGGGTTTAAATTGCGATGTGAATAAGGGTTAAAAGACTAATAAATGTTAATTGCTAAGTGCTCTGTTATGTATTGTGATCACAGATAGGTTGTAGACACTTGAGTCCTACAACCCCCCTGCCTCTACCTCAAGTGAGACTTCATCTGCTTCGTAGGTGTTGTCAAAATGGTCAGTAGTTAGGGTTTTGTTGGTGCATTGTTGAAGCGTTAAACCTTGGGTCTACCCGTGTGCCAACAAATGAGTTTGTTGGCACAAGGGTAGACCTAGGGTTCAATTCTTCAACATCGCACCAAAAAAACCCTAACTACCAACCCTTTCAGCAACATGTGCAAATAAGATGAAGTCTCACCTGTGGTAGAGGCAAGTGGGGTTGCAGGACTCAAGTGTCTACAACCTAGCTGGGACACAGATTTGTGATCATGATACTTAACAAAGCACTTAGAAATTAACATTCATTAGTCTTTAACCCTTATTCACATCGCAGGTTAAACCCTGATTACAGAACAACACAGTATTAATCAAGATCTAAGCATATCTAACCATTAGCACATAGAATCATAGTAGATCTAGCATTCATTCATACATAAATCACTTGAGCATCAAAAAATTAAGCAATGAAATACATAAACAACATAAACAACAAAGAACAAAGCACATCGACACATGATATACATGGTTCACCCTAGTGTGGGGCTACATCAACCAACTCTTCTTTTTCTTTATTAGTCTCCTTCAATCTTCTTACATGCACAGAGCCACAAAGCCAACTCCGCATAGGACAAAAGATCTGTGCGTACCTCGCCAGGTCCTCCTTCCCTGAGTTAGTTCCAAACACAGAGCCCTTACATAGTCTATGCACAAAGCACTTACAAAACACTTTCACTTAGCTCTGCAAGCCTTAACACATATTCTAGCACATAGCTAACATTAGCACTCATCCATCGACCTACTAGGTCTCTCTTCTTACATCGCCTAGCTACTTATTTATACATTACAAAAGAGGCCTAAGCATGGGTAACCCCATGGGTCGACATCCCATACCCATTACATAAACCCTAAAACCCAAAAAGACTGCAAAAAGGGAGAGATCTCGTGATCTTTGCTTCGCCTGGGTGCTCCATCTTCGACCAGCCTGTTGAAGTCCCGAAAATGGTCAAACATGACCAATGTTTCCACAAAACTTGGTCGAGGGCCAACAACTGTGATGAACACAATCAGTTCTACGTTGATGGAGATAGGTTATTCCATTCATAAGAAGCCTCCATGGAGGACTACCATCAACTACTTGACACAATTATTCACTTATTTCCCCCTATCGAAGTGGGGAATCTCTACCAAGTTCAATATCCCTATGTTTTCCAGGTCTACCGCCCATTACTTTGGCTGTAGTATTGGGTCTCCAAACGACCCTGTGCCAAGTCTCTCCATGTACACTTGTTGCGCAAATTCTGGGAATTTGTTGGTGTCAGACACATCATGGTCTATGTATCTCAGCCTTTCCATGCAACCTAGTAGTGTTCGCATGGCCTGCACCCCCTCTGGAATGCACGATAATACAATTGAGGTGTCTGAATGCTTTCATGGGGACTGCATAGTGGGTTGTTTTCCCTTTCTTCTAACTAAACATAGTTACCAACTTAACGAGAACTCTACAGAGTTCTCGATTTTTGGGGGTCAAATTTTTTACCCCGTTTTTAAAAATGGTGCTATCGGTAGCACCCCCCTCCCTTTTTAGGTGGTTTTTTGATATTTTAAATTTTCGGATACATAAGGTTTCCACTTTTTTGTTTTTAAATGCTTGTATTTTCATTTATTTTCAAATTGTTCAAATTTTTTTTTTCTCAACTGTGTTT
>SNQJ01S0032533.1:106530-128449 GCA_010110895.2 Picea sitchensis
ATTTAACTACAATTATTTTCTATGTATTGAAGTAAAGGTAAAAAAATGTGTTAAAAATGATATTTTCCACTATATTTAAAAAGTATGGAATCATAACTTAATTAGGGACATATAATTATATGAAAAATCTTAATTAAAAAAAAATGGTGTACAACATTTTTAACAACGGATGGAACATGAAAATATGATTAAAAACATCATTGAATAAAAATAAAAAAAAAATAGAAAAGTTTGAAAATAGATGAAAAAACACAGTTGAGAAAAAAAAAATTTGAACAATTTGAAAATAAATGAAAATACAAGCATTTAAAAACAAAAAAGTGGAAACCTTATGTATCCGAAAATTTAAAATATCAAAAAACCACCTAAAAAGGGAGGGGGGTGCTACCGGTAGCACCATTTTTAAAAACGGGGTAAAAAACTTGACCCCCAAAAATCGATAACTCTGTAGAGTTCTCGTTAAGTTGATAACTATGTTTAGTTAGAAGAAAGGGAAAACAACCCACTATGCGCTCCCCATGAAATCATTCAGACACCTCAATTGTATTATCGTGCATTCCAGAGGGGCTGCAGGTCATGCGAACACTACTAGGTTGCATGGAAAGGCTAAGATACGTAGACCATGATGTGTCTAACACCAACAAATTCCCAGAATTTGCGCAACAAGTGTACATGGAGAGACTTGGCACAGGGTTGTTTGGAGACCCAATACTACAGCCAAAGTAATGGGCGGTAGACCTAGAAAACATAGGGATATTGAACTTGGTAGAGATTCCCCACTTCGATACGGGGAAAGAGGTGAATAATTGCGTCAAGTAATTGATGGTAGTCCTCCATGGAGGCTTCTTATGAATGAAAGAACCTATCTCCATCAACGTAGAATTGATTGTGTTCATCACAGGTGTTGTCCCTCGACCAAGTTTTGTGGAAACATTGGTCATGTTTGACCATTTTTGGGACTTCGACAGGCTGGTCGAAGATAGAGCACCCAGGCGAAGCAAAGATCACGAGATCTCTCCCTTTTTGCAGTCTTTTTGGGTTTTAGGGTTTATGTAACGGGTATGGGATGTTGACCCATGGGGTTACCCATGCTTAGGCCTCTTTTGTAATGTATAAATAAGTAGCTAGGCGATGTAAGAAGAGAGACCTAGTAGGCCGATGGCTGAGTGCTAATTTTAGCTATGTGCTAGAATATGTGTTAAGGCTTGCAGAGCTAAGTGCAAGTGTTTTGTAAGTGCTTTGTGCACAGACTATGTAAGGGCTCTGTGCTTGGACCTAACTCGGGGAAGGAGGACCTGGCGAGGTACGCATAGATCTCTTGTCCTATGCGGAGTTGGCTTTGTGGCTCTGTGCATGTAAGAAGATTGAAGGAGACTAATAAAGAAAAGGAAGAGTTGGTGGATGTAGCCCCACACTAGGGTGAACCATTTATATCATGTGTCGATGTGCTTTGTTCTTTGTTGTTTATGTTGTTTATGTATTTTATTGCTTAATTTTTTGATGCTCAAGTGATTTATGTATGAATGAATGCTAGATCTACTCTGATGCTATGTGCTAATGGTTAGATATGCTTAGATCTTGATTAATACTGTGTTGTTCTGTAATCAGGGTTTAACTTGGGATGTGAATAAGGGTTAAAGACTAATGAATGTTAATTTCTAAGTGCTTTGTTAAGTATCGTGATCATAGATCTGTGTCCCAGCTAGGTTGTAGACACTTGAGTCTTGCAACCCCACTTGCCTCTACCACGGGTGAGACTCCATCTACTTTGCATGTGTTGCTGAAAAGGTTGGTAGTTAGGGTTTTGTTGGTGCGATGTTGAAGAATTGAACCCTGGGTCTACCCCTGTGCCAACAAACTCATTTGTTGGCACACGTGTGGACCCAAGGTTTAACACTTCAACAATGCACCAACAAAACCCTAACTACTGACCATTTTGACAACACCTGCGAAGCAGATGAAGTCTCACCTGAGGTAGAGGCAGGGGGGTTGCAGGACTCAAGTGTCTACAACCTATCTAGGACACAGATCTGTGATCACAATACATAACAGAGCACTTAGCAATTAACATTTATTAGTCTTTTAACCCTTATTCACATCGCAATTTAAACCCTTGTTACAGAACAACACAGTATTACTCAAGATCTAAACATATCTAACCATTAGCACATAGCATCAGAGTAGATATAGCATTCCTTCATACATAAAGCACTTGAGCATCAATGGATTAAGAAATTAAATACATAAACAACATAAAAAACAAAGCATAAAGCACTTCGACACATGATATACGTGGTTCACCCCAGTGTGGGGCTACGTCCACCAACTCTTCTTCTTCTTTATTAGTCTCCTTCAATCTTCTTACATGCACATAACCACAAATCCAACTCCACAGAGGACAAGAGATTTGCGCGCACCTCACCAGGTCCTCCTTCCCCGAGTTAGTTCCAAGCACAAAGATTTTACACAATCTCTACACAAAGAACTTACAAAACAGTTTCACTTATCTTTGCAAGCCTTAACACGTCTTCTAGCACATAGCTAACATTAGCACTGAGTCATCAGCCTACTAGGTCTCTCTTCTTACATCACCTAGCTACTTATTTATACATTACAAAATATTCCTAAGCATGGGTAACCCCATGGGCCGACATCCCATACATGTTACATAAAACCTAAAACCCAAAAATCCTGCAAAAAGGGTGAGATCCTATGATCTTTGCTTCGCCTGGGCGCTCCATCTTCGACCAACCTGTCGAAGTCCCAAAAATGGTCAAACACGACCAATGTTTCCACAAAACTCGGTTGAGGGCCAACAGACCCCCAACACTCACCTATGACTCATCCCAAGTCACTTTGATCTAGGAAACACTGCTTCGAAGGCCTCGAGATTAGCTTGAGTTGCCTCGACTTGCTGCTCCACTAGAGCCTCCTACTCGATGAACTCTTGAATGACTTGCTCGGTGATAGGCCCTTCTAGGAATTGTTCCACTGTTGTGACTACCTGCTCCATCTGTGATCCTTGTCCCTCGATCTCTTCAAGGAGGGTGCAGGCTTCGTCCTACATTGGCTGGAGTCGTTGTGTCACTTCCATCACTCTGCTCTGGATAGCAGTGACCTGTGGCTGAACTGCACGTTTCTCCTACGATCTCTTCATCTTCTCAATGGTCGTAAGCTACTTCAGTTACGCTTGCACTATCAATGCCTACTGCTTCGCCTCCTGGAGTTGTGCCTACAATCTCCTCACCTCCAGGTATTTTGCAAGGTGCTCATAAGTATACGCACTTTGGTTACTTAATTGCTTTCATTATAAGGCTAACACCCTGATTCTTTCTACTGGGCTCTTGGTAGTTTCTTCCCTTTGATCTTGCACTTCTTCTAGAGTGCTCAACATTGCTTGTAGTTCTAACTCTTCTACTCTTGGTTGAAGCTTCTAAATGGCTTCAGTGAGCTTCCCCACTTGGATTTCAGCTGTCTCTTCTTCCATATGGACCAGGCCTGACACAGAGCAAAGTGCTCTAGTTATTGCTTCTATAACCCCAATCTGCTCCGTGAGAAGCTGTTATTTTTCTTTCTGGATCTGCTCTCTTTCCTCTTCAAACTTCGCCCATAGGTCATATTTATCTTGCTGCGCAACCCGACGTTTCTCTAGGGCTTCCTCCTTTGCTTTCTCCAAGGCCTCTATGTCCTGCTCTTTTTCTTCCTGTACTCAACGAAGGTGAGCTTATGTAGCATCTGCTATTCTTCACAGTTGGGTGGGCTCATCCCCCAAATCTACAGCTTCTGATGGTGATGGTGTAGTAGACACTGCGCGGCTCGAATAAAGAGCTTGTTGTACCCCCTTCAGCTTTGCCTCGATTCTATCATACATTGTCTCCTGCTTTTCTTCATTTCACTGCAAAATATCCTCTAAAGCCTCTACTACAGTTGCAATGATGAGGTCAATATCATCCACTGTGAGTACATTATGTGACTAAGTCTTATTGGCTCGTGAATTCTTCTGCGCTGAGGGTTTATTTGGAGAAACCTTCCTTTTCTTTGATGTCTCGACCTCTATAAAGGAATCCTTCGGTGGTGTCACTTTTCCTTCTTATTGATTTTCTTCTTCCCCTCCCTCTTCTTGGTTTACTTCATCCCCTCCTCCTCCTTCAGGTAAGTCAGTCGTAGTTTCCTCCGATGGTTTGTTTATGTCCTAAATTTTTTCCTTCTTTTTCTTTTTCTTAGCACTGCTCGGTCCATCCCACTCAGTCCTGGTGACCACAGGAATTCCAATGAGCTCGGGGTCGGAGAGTTCTGCATCTCCAAATGGTACAAGGAATTTTGCAGACCGTTCCTTCGTTATCTCCTCCATATCTTCCTCAGTCAACTTGTAGTAAGACTATAACTCCTCCTTGTTTTCATCCCCACGTGCAGTGATATATATGAAGTGTCGGTCTGCATGGAAATTCGTGAGTGGCCTGAACCTATGGAGTGTATTCCCACATCCGAGGAAAGGATTCAATGGCCCATGTGAGTTGTAAGTAGTAAGTGTGGAAGACATCATTCAACTACCATTGCTTTACCATATCACTTGTATACCACAAGGTGGTGAACCTCGCATCCAACAGTTCTGATGGATCAACTTTCGGGAATGTCACTCCTTCCGACATCTCCCAAGCGACAAATTCTATAAGAATGAGTAACCATATGAAGTGTAATTCATAACCTTGGTCCTGCACTTCGTGACAATCCTTCTCTAATTCATTGATGAGGTAGCTCACCCAGTTCATCTGCATCCCTTCAACGCACTTCCCTGGGAGGTCAACTACGAACCCCGTGACCTGCATTGGTCTGTGCTTCCTGACGAGCTTACCAGTGATCAATTGAAAATCTAGGAGAACTACGCCATCTTGGATGGAGGCTCCCTTGTAGCCTCGCTTCCCCTTCTCCACATCGTCGTAGGTTTCCTTTATACGTTGCGCCAGGGAGCAGTCTGCAACCTTCCCTTGATAGAAATGGTGGGGTTCTGGTCCCTGCATGCTCAATCCAGTGATCATGTGGATCAATGTTGGATCCACAGTCACGTACCTATCTAACCATAGATAACCTCCATGGTAGCATGATAGGAGGATTTTAACACACGCGTTAACCTCCTGATGTCTACTGAAGTGGGGTATCTTTATGACATTGAGGATGGCGAACCTCGCAATCTCCTTGATCCATGGATGGGGGACTATCTTTGGCTTCTTCCCAGTCATCTTTGTCAAGTACCGATGCGGTGCGAGAACCTCATAATTCTTCCTGTCCCCTAGGTTAAATTCATTGATCTTAAGATTAGGGATCAGTCCTAGCTGTAGTCCAATTGTGCATATCCCCTTTGGGAGGTACGCAGTGATGAGTGTTTACTCGAAGTCACGTGGAACACTGTCGTGACTAACCACACCATCCAGAAGATGGATGTAGTCGGGCAAGAACGATGGGATCATCTTCATGTACAATAGGTCATCGCGATGCTTGATTCTTTTCTCTGTCGCAGTTCGGGATGGCCCAGATCGATGTCCATTCAAAGGGGATGCTTGCAATCCTCGCGTCGATGAGGCTTGTACTCCTACATACATAAATTTCTCAACCATAAGGTCTATTAGGATCTCCTCCATAGACTTATCTAATGTGCTAAGGTTGCCCGACATGCACGCTCGTGATCAAATATCTCGTGTAGGCGAACAGATACTCATGGTAAGCAATGAGTGGCGAGGTCTCAAAATCACAACGTGATAGAAATCAATTCTATGTTCGCTCGAATAATCACAATTTCTAAAAGGTGGTCCCGGTGAGGCATTTGACGGATTAAATAGGCAACGACGTAACAGATTCCTCCAACGGGTCAAAATTCCTTAATCAATACAATTCCATCTATTATGGCACGATCTCAATGGTCTCATGCCGATCTTCTCTGCAATAAATATGATTCTAACTGTTTCGGAGAGTCATTCTAATGGTTGGGAAGCCTCCAACAGTCATATAGCTTCATCGTGGCAAAGTGTCATTCTGCCATGTTCTGCTATCCTAGTGATGTTCAATTTATGCAATCCTACTTCCTGTGAGGTCTTCACTGGAACCTCCTGCAGTCTTTATAACTTTTCTTTATTCTTACTGATCTTTCTTGACTTCTTCCCTATGATCTGAGTTTCTGGATTTCTCTTTCCATTTGTATTCTTATCTTCTCTTAACATAGTAAATTCGCATTGCTGATGTTGTCTCAAAAGTTTTGCATGCAATATTTCTTCTCTTACTACTTCTGGGGTAGGTTCTCTTCTCTCCTGCATGGATAGGTTCTTTAAGCCTTCTTGTGTTCTTTCAGCTTCAACAACTAAGTCTCTGGCCCTCATTTGCTTCGATTTGTCCTCTTTTTCTTGTACTAGTCGCTATATTTTCTCGGCTATGAAGTCCCTTAATTCTTCTATTTTGTGGCTTTCTCTTCTTCTTTCCTCTGGATCTGATCTTCCTCAATCCAAGTCTTTCCTAACAAAAGTGCAAAAGGAGCGTCGTTCTCAACAAACTTAATGACCTCAAAGTCTTCTTCAGTCTATGCTCCATGAGAAATCATAGGTACATGAGTAAGTCTTCCACATAGGGTTATCATCTTTCCTTTAAACAAGCCCATCCCTCCTAATGAAGGAATCATAGCAGGATTTCCCAAAATTTCCCAAGCACTTTTTGGCATAATGTTCACCTTTGTGTCTTCATCCAAGACATAGTCTATGTCAAAGTCTCCTATTCTTGTTTCTATGCACTACTTTTATTTTAAGATCTCTGGTAAAATGATGTCTCTATGATCATTCAATGTTTCTTTCAGTCGTAATAACATAGTCTTTGCTTCTGTCTAATTCTCTAACATATCCTCAGTTTCTTCACCTTCTTCATGGTTTGCTTGTCTCAAGTTCATCTTCTCAACTTTAGCAATCATTCTAGAGCAATCCAAAACCTCATGACCAACAACTTTAAAACAAAGACAAATAGGACAAGTACCAAGGAATTCTTTAGAAAGATGTCCCAGTCTTCTGCAGTTATAACACAGTGTCAATCCTCTCTTTCTCTTAAACGATCCCCAATCTTTCTTGTACTGTGCATTGAGATCATAGTGATGGACCTGCAATCTGCAAAAATTCTTTCTAGGGTCCTGCATCCATTTGTTAGTCCAAAAATTATTTCTATGCATAGGAATAACATATCTTTCACTATTTCTATCAAATCTATTCATATCAAATCTTCTTTCTACTAGTTGTTCCCTAATTTTGAGACTAGGACCAAATCTGTCAAACATACCTAGATCCATACTTTCTAAAAAAAAAATTCCACTTATCTTACCTTTACCTTTTCAAACTTCACAGTCGCAGCTCAGTGAGAAAATGGCACCATGCTCGGATGGGCCCCATAGTTATTGAACCTATTCTTAGATGACTGCAAGGATGCGCAGGACTTGGGAAAAAAGTTCTACTATTCTTGGTTGTTGATCCTAATAGCTTTACTCGGGTGGAAGAATCCTCCATACTCCTACTTTTGTGATAGAGTAGGTCGTTTTTGCACAGCGCGGTATACATCAATGGGAAGAACATCACACCCCAAATGAAGAAGTGTCAATGCCAACACCTTTTCTCGGTATTTCAGCAACATCCAATACATCATAGCCAACAATTGGAGGATAACTCCGGAATTTGTTGCGTAGCATCAAGGAATAACCAAATTTAGGGCTACACAACACAACATGTGGATCCAAGCGTGTAGGGATCCAGTGAAAGAATGCCTGCAACTTCGATTATGCATCAATGCAGAGGAGGTTGAAATGGCAATTCGAGACTGGAAGGATGACTGGAAGATCCCAGTCATTACCAAGGAAATTTCAAAGGATAAGTATGTAGAAGTAGGGTCATCCAAGACACCTACAGGAGACAACAATGTGCCCAAAAATATGACACAGCAAGGGAAGCCCAATCAAAATCTAGCACAACAGAAGAAGGGCAGTGCTCCAAAGAAGGATGCAAAGTTAGGGAAGAAGGACACTACCCCAACGCAGGAAGAACAAGATAGGGGGGACACAATGACATAATAAACCCCTTCGACAACCACTCCAAAAGAAATAGGGCCACCCAAGTGCCCAATTATACATACAGGGGGGTTTTGCAAGAAGTCGAAGGCCCAAAAATAGATCACAAAGTATATAATAGCCAAGGATGATGTCGATATTGTCACAGAGAGAGCACAAAATCGCAAAACAAAGGATTTTTCAGAGTATGAAAACCAAAGAGGAAGGATATGGAATGAGTTGGATGATATCAAGTAGGTCCTAGAACATATAAAAGAAACACAGAGGTAAGAAAGGGGAACAAATCTGATCCCCCGAGAAAAATAAGTTGAGGACAAGAGTGTGTCGAACGAAGAAGATACCATCCAGACCATAGCGCAAGCAATTCCAAGCTTCCAAATAACAACAAAGATGTTGTAGATGTATGAGGCCACAACCCAGACACCACTTAAATATCTGGAATAGGTACAATTGGTATTAGCTTAGATACCAACAAACGAAGTGTACAAACTACAAGTCAGTGTCGCGCAGGAAGTGCAATACGAGCAAAGACAGAAGCGACAGAATTGTAGGTAACTAAAGATGGAAAGGATTCCCTAGAACTAGTGATCGATCAGGTGAAGTTGAAGACAAAAGAGGAGAAACAACGTACAAACAAATTATAGAAGAAACTGAAGGAAGTATTCACTATAATTCCATATAGCGCACATGTATCCATGAGCAATGCAGAAGAACAGATCCAATTCATCGCATAGATTCTCGAGGACTAGAAGAAGAATATCGAGGATATTCAAGAAAAATTAACCCCCACTACACCTCTCGAAGTTATGGCTGAAATAGAACAACAACCATCCTTACAAGTGGAAGTGATGGAGAAGGAAGTGAAAAGGTCACACAACTTTTTGACAGGAGCGCGCATCTATGGAAAATGTTGGAAGAAGATGATAGGGTCCAACAATTGGACCAAAAAGAGGAGGTAGTTAGCATTGCAATCCAATAGCTGAAGCAATGGAAAAATTACATGAGCATCACAAAGCGAGTAAAGGGCACGCAGGAGATGAAGACCCTTTAGGTAGAACTGAAGACTACATAGAATAACAAGCAGGCAAGGCAAGCCCAGTTAGAAACTCTCCAACAAAAAGCAGAGAAAATAATTGCAAAAATGGAGAAGGAAAATACAAGAATAGCTCAGGACCATGCTGAGAGCGCAGAGTCTCTCAAGGAGCATATCACAAAGCATAGGGTAGAAGAACTCACAGGGAAAGTTGCGCAAGCTAGAGAAAAAAGGAGAAGAGCTTGAAGGAAAATTCTGGAGCTTGGCAAAGGTTGTTCATGGAGCGCACACTACCTGAGTGGCTCGGGACAAGCCACATGTCATTGTTGAGGGCATGTTGGGTGCAGGACTATTTTGATGAAAGACCTAATTTTGGATGGAGAAACCTAATTTTGGAGCACGTACAACAGCTGAGAAGAAAACAACATGCAAAAAAAGAAGGAAAAGTAGCATGCAAGAGGAAAAGCCATGTGAGAGGAGGTAGGAAAGCCTAACCATATTAATTTTAAGGTTTTTGATAAGTATTGTAACAGCTATAAGCTTGTAAAATAGTATAAATAAGAACTTAGGAGGTCCAGGTGAAGGGTTCGATGGTTTGTAGTTCAGTTGTTGAAAGTGTTTAATTATTATTATAAGAAGGATTCAAAAGAGTCCAGGAAGCTAGATTTTGAGGGTTGCATCATAGGATGAGGAGCCTGGTGTGATCTAGTCCTCCTCAAAGAGGTTCCTTAACAACATCATGATTGTATGATAGAAGATGTAATGTGTGCAATTCCATATTTTTACAGCAGACTAAATAAAAGAGAAGAGAAGACAAATATTTGTGGATGTAGCCCAGGAGGGTGTGAAGCAAAGTAAAAATTGTGTTATGTGTGATGTTTCTTGAATGGTTTACCTTTTTTCAATAATTATCTTATGAATGAATGATTAACTAGATGTATTAGAATGCATGCATGAGGCTAAAGGTAAATGAATCCTAGGAATACTGAATGAATAATAAGTTTAATGCATAAAGAAAAGAAAGAATATACTCCTAGACCCCCACTCATTCCTAGACTGCAAGCACTTGAGAATTGTAGTCACCCATAGAGATATCTTGGGTGAGACTGTGTTGTGTTCTCCACGCAGGTTATTTACTTATGGTTTACCAGGAGGGATGATAGTTTTAGAGGATTTTGTTGGAAACATGTTTAGATCTGAACCTGGTTCAACCCAAGGAGAAGTAGAAGAGGAATATTTAACCCAACAAGGAACCTCCAAAGACACCCAACAAAAGAGAGAAAAATAATTATCCATTAGATCAGATCATTGGAAATAAAGATACAGGGGTAACAACCAAAATAAATATTCATTCATCAGAACAATAACATCTAGCATTGTTATCTACAATTGAGCCAAGCAACTTTGAAGAAGCCAGAGGGGATGAATTTTGGATCAAAGCAATGAATGAAGAATTATATCAGGTAGAGAAGGAAAACAATTGGGAACTGGTTCCAAGGCCTAGGAATAAGAATGTGATCGACACAAAGTGGGTCTTCAGGAAAAAGTTGAATGAAGACGGACAAGTTACCAGGAAGAAGGCAAGATTGGTTTGTAAGGGATATGCTTAGGTTGAAGGTATATATTTTGAAGAAACGTTCACTCCACTTGCCATAATGGAAGCAATCATATTGATCCTAGCATATGCAAGCTCCAATAATATTAAAGTGTATTAGATGGACGTGACATCATCTTTTATGAATGGGGAACTAGAAGAAGAAGTCTACATTGAGAAACCACAAGGATTTCAGTTATCCGATAATGAAAATTATTTTTGAAAGTTGAAGAGGGCCTTGTATGGTCTCAAACAGGACCCCAGAGCCAGGTATTCTAGACTAGATAAATACTTGCAGCAACAAGGCTTCAAAAACAGAAATGCAGAAACCAACCTCTACATCAAGGTAAATCAAGATAGAATTTTATTAATTGAAGTTTATGTTGATGATATTATCTTTGGTAGTGATGATGATAGGGTGAGCCATAAGTTTTCAAGAGATATGAAGAATGATTTTGAGATTTCATTACTTGGAGAATTATCATTCTTCTTGGGTCTTTAGATATGTCATAGCAACTGAGGTCTTTTTATCTCTCAGACCAATTATATCATAGACATATTGAAGAGTTTCGGTATGGAATATTGCAAACCAGTCAGTACTCGTATGCAAACCAGTTGCAAGTTAAGTAAAGTTGATGGTACAAAGGCTACATATCAAAGGTAGTACATGTCAATGATTGGAAGATTACTTTATGTGACAACTTCTAGACCAAATCTGATGCAGGTAGTTGGACAGGTGGCATGATTTCGGGAAGCACCAAAGGAATCACATGTTCTAGCAATGAAAATAATATTAGGATATGTGAAGGGTAAAGAAGAATTTGGATTATGGTATCCAAAAGGAAAATATATACCACTTATTGCTTACACATATGCATATTGGGAAGGTTGTATTGATGACCGGAGAAGTACAAGTGGAGAAGCTTTCTACTTGGGAGAGTGTTTGGTATCTTGGCTAAGCAAGAAACAATCATCAATGTCTCTATCTAGAGTAGAAGCATAATATATTGCAACAATGACATGTTGTACATAGGTTCTATGGATTAAACAAACTTTTAAATATATACAGATTGAGTATGATGAGCCCATTTTGATATATTTTGACAACATTAGTGCCATCAATATTTTAAAGAATCCATTGATGCAGTCCAAGACAAAGAAAATTTTGATCCAGTATCACTTTCTACGGGAGCAGGTTGCATAGAAGAACATAAGAGTTGACTATGTGGGAACAAAAGAACTGGTTGCAACTATCTTTACAAAATTGTTTCCAAGGGAAGTTTTGAGTATCTTCGACAGAGACTCGGAGTAATTTCTACTCCAAAATGAATGTTTTTGAATTCTTATCTTATATGCATTATGAATGTTTTGGAATTCTTATCTTATATGCATTAGATTTATTACCTAGTGGAAGCCCATAAAGAGGACAATTTAGTTTGAGTAGAGTGCAGTGAGGGGGAGAATCCCCGATGATAGTTTAGTTAGGGCAATCAACCTGCATGGGAAGTTACCATTTTCCCATTGATGTCAAAGGGGAGAGACTTTAGATGCATGGAAAGAGATGTTTGGAGGAATGATTCCAAGGGAGGAGTTAGTCATTAGTTGGTTGTCATTGATGTCAACCCCTTGAAGCAAGTCCTGTAGCTATTCTTGTAGCCCCAACAAGATGGTTAAGGGAATCCCAAGTTGTTTTAAGAACAAAGGTTTGAAGATTAGATATTTGCAGTGAGACAACGATATGGCTAGTACATGTCATGTCAAGCTTCGTGATATGTGAACATGACATAACTCCCCACGGTTAGAAATTTATGGCCTTGTGAAGTTGGAGAACCCCATGAGTTATCTAGAATCAGAGAAGGTCCAATAGGTCAAAACCATTCTAGAAGTCTCAAGAAGTTGATTCATCAAATGGGTGAAACTAGAGTTAATCATGGGTTGCTATTTTATTAAGAAAATAATTAAAAATAAATTAGTTGTAAATAAGGAGTGAAGAACTTACCATTTGTGGAAAAAGTGGCTAAGTCAAAAAAGTGGTTAATTGGACAAATTGGCTAAGTGGACAAAATGGTTAAGGGGAAAAGTTGATGCTTCAAAGGAAGCTACTTGGAGAGACAAATAATAGAGAAAGGGTCTCCCATTAGCACATTACATATTGAATATCTACAAGTGTGACCTGAGGTAACCAAAGGATATTTAAGGATAATTTCATAGGGAAGGTGAAGCAAAGAAGGTCAGAATTCAAGGGAGGATGTGCTTTTGATGATGCTTCTACAGCATATTATTTACAAGTCATCTCACCCTTTCATAAAAAAAAAAAAATCTAGAATGATTCAGATAGAAAAGATGAAGCATTTGAGACTACATATCCAAGTAACTAGATAAAAAATTTAGCTTGTGGGTCGCTAGAAGCCTGATAGTTACACTTCATGGAAAGTAGTGTTTGTGGCTAGTCCTGAAGGTAGTCAATAAACAATTGTTTCGGGTAAAACATCATAACATATTCATAATAGATCCAAATTATGAGACTCAGTCAATGGTTAGATTACAATAAGTGTAGGTGTTTGTACCACTTTTCAGATCCACAGCCAAAAATATTATGTGTGGGGCATGCCTACAAGTTCTCTCTCTAGAATAAGTCAGACTTCAGCAAGGTCTACCATTTTTCTTATAACTCCTTTTCCTGGGAGGTTCCAAGTAGAGAAACCTGGTGGAATTGTAGAGAAGACATTGAAAAACATTGTGTACCTACCTTAATCTTACTTAATATAGGTACAAATTTATGCCATTTTAAATTTAAGGTTTGTGCATAATCCAAAAAAAGGCACTGTGGAGATCCAGGTAAGGGGGCTGATGAAGATTCCATTTTTTGCTGAAGACAGACTTTTGAGGCCGAATATTAGTTAGGGGTTTCTTCATGAGGGTTTTCCAAGTGATTTGACTTTATGGTCTCATGCCTAAGTGTATGGTAACTGGTTCATGAGACATACTATTCACACATGATTTGAGTATTTTGGTTATGGTATATCTTGTGATTATTGGAGCACTTGTGAGGCACCTTGGTTTGGGTGTGTTGGTGAATACTGATTTGATTTGAGGCTACATTTCAATTAGTGTTTGATATATGGTTGATGTAAGGGCTTTCTCCATTTATATTATGGTTCATGGTTTATGAATGACATCACCTACTTGATGGTGACATTTGTGGTTCTAGAACATGGTTTTAGGTACAGACTTGTGGTATAGTTTTGAGGTATATGTGATCACATCAGATTTCACACGAGTATAAAGTGACGGGTTTCTTAGTGACATATTTGAAAGAACAAATTGTGACAATGACATATTCAGTTCCTACATTTATGCACTTATATTTCATGGCGCTGACGAGGCAAGCGAAAGGTATTGCATCCACCTTCGTTGCAGCCGAGAACTTAGGGGGATGTAGCCTCCTTCCGTTGGATCTAGAAAATTTGGGGTTGGAGCTTCCCTCAGTTGTTGGGGCCTAAGAACTAGGGGTTTGGAGTCTCATTCCAGTTGGAGATGGAAAAAGCAGTTGGAGCCTTATGAATAATTTCCTTTAACATATAAGAAAAAAAAATTATGTGGTTTTCCCTCACAATTTCCAAAATATTGGTACTATGCATTGTGTTGATGTATAGTGGTTGTTCAAATGTTCATACTCACTTATATTGATGCCATTTTAATATACACTGTGGTTAAAATATTAAAAGGGTTAAAAAGTGAAATAAATTACACATTATTGATTCAATTCACTCTCTAGTAATCCAACATACATTTTACCTTTACATGTTCATTTCTATTTTGTAAATGAATTGTTCTCTTCTTCATTATGTGGTAATTAAAACTTACTTAATTTCCCTTTCTCAACATGATTTTGGTAATTAGAATATCTTTACTCACTCTTTCTTAATATCATTTTGCCTCTTCCTTTTTCTCATCATTATATTTCACCTTCTTTCATTTAAGTTTCATAAATTAATTATTTTCTCCTCAATTATGTGGTAATTAGAGTTTCTTTATTGCCACTTTTTTAATATCATTTTTCTCATTCCTTTTTCTCCTTATTATATTTCACTTTCTTTCATTTCACTTTCATAACCTAATTGTTACATGGCATGCTAGTATGTACATTTAAGTGGTTTGTAATTCTGGTTAAGATAGATTATTTTTGGTTTGTAATTGTGGTTTTAAGAGAAACTAGATGCATTTTATCTCCCTTGGTACATTTTATAGCCCAATATTGATTAGCTAAAAGTATTATTTTATACAAAACTAAAAACAATCAATTTAAAATACACTAAATAATATGTATAAAAGTAAAATTATATCAATGTTAAAAGAAAAGGAATCCTATATGATATTCTAGTTAAATATTATTTTTTTATGATGCTATCCTAAATGATATATATATATATATATATATATATATGGTGTAAAACACTTCCTTGTAGGTTAAAAATTCTTATATGATATTCTATTCAAATATTACTTTATCATGATTTTCCTAATTGTTTTGCATCATGTTATTTTCATTTTTTTTTAGTGAAGATGTATGCTACATTCAAATAATCCTTCTCATACTTGTGAAACGTAGAAAGAACCTCATCAACAATACAGGATATTACTTTATCATGATTTTCCTAATTGTTTTGCATCATGTTATTTTCATTTTTTTTAGTGAAGATGTATGCTACATTCAAATAATCATTTTCATACTTGTGAAACGACGTAGAAAGAACCTCATCAACAATACAGGATGACGTATGATTCAATCCAATCGAGTACCATATATGTTTTTCTTCCCTATAAGACATGTGAAAGCATGCAACACAATCTACTATATAACAAAAACCTCATAAGTACAAACAAGTACCATATAATTTTCAATCTTCCCTACCCTTCTAAGACATGTGAAAGTTTGATACAAATCCAACTAGACTTGAATTATTTGAACAAAAGACTCCAAATTGTGACTTCATGCCTACTTGCATACATGATTGGTAGTGAAAAAAATCATTCTTCATTTTTTTCTCACACTTGGTTTCTTTTTATTGACTAATTTGTTTCTCCTTCCATTCTCTCACTATTACATTTTACTTTCATACATACATTTTAGATTTTACATTCACATTTTAGTTTTGTTAACCATTTTTATTTTGTAAACTAATTATTCTATTCTTCATTATGTGGTAATCATTTTTTTTTAATTTCACTTTCTTACCATCATTTTGCTCCTCCTTTTCTCTCATCATTACATTTCACTTTTATAAACTAATTAATATCTCATTTATTATTTGGTAATTATAATTTCTTTACTCTCTCTTTCTTATTATCATTTTATTGGATCATTTTCATCATCGTTGTATTTCACCTTCTTTCATTTTACTTTCATAAATTAATTACTTTCTCTTCTCAATTATGGTAATTAGAATTTTTTTATTGTCCTTTTCTTAATATTATTTTGCTCATTCCTTTTTCTTATCATTATATTTCACTTTCATAACATAAATTATTCCATAGTAATTGGAATTTCTTTATAAACTAATTATTCTAATTAGAATTTCTTCTAACTAATTATTACATGACTTGCTAGTATGTACAGTTATGTGGTTTGTGAATGTGGTTATGATAAATTATTTATATAAATTATTTATTTAATTTTATTATTTAGTTAAAAATAATATTTTATATAAAACCAAAAATAGAATAATAATGAATTTACTATCTACTAAATAGTAAACTACTAAATAATAAAGATTCAAAAATATTTATATGTATAAAAATAAAATTATATCAACCCTTAAACGAAAAGGAATCTAAAATATATTTTTGCTTAAAAATACACCAAATACTACTTCCTAGCAAGTGCCGACTCTAATTCGGAGTTTCGAACTATGAACTTGTGGGCAATGGCTTTCAAACATTGAAGCTGATGGTATGCTGGTATATAAGCACCTGTCCAAAGTTCCTTGACAATGTTATGTTCTGACAATGTGGGGATGTAAATCGTTGTAATGCATAGATGCTTGGCGACTCTATTTCTATTTCATGTGTTTGATGCATGGAACTCCAAATGTTAAAACCTCTTGCCCCCTCTGCAACTTAGCTTTGCACGTGAATAACAGGTTTATAACATAACAGAAAAATGTCTATCCCTTCTTTCTCAACTTTATATTAATAGAAATGTCAAAAAGTTCTGAGATGGAAAGCCGGGGAAGTGAAATAAATGTACATTAGTATTAGTTTTAAAAATACTTTGTTCGAAAGGTCGAGAGATGATCTAAGTGTTATTTATTTACCCAAGGAGAGAAGAGAATATTCAATTAACTAAACTTTTCATTCGAACAATGCTTAGGGTTTAATGTTTATATTCCTCAATAAGCTCCACGATAGGTATTTGCAGGCAGCTGCATGTAAATATGTTTTATAAACGATCTCCACTTTTATATATTGAAGTATTTACTGACATAAAATCTCACACTTAATCCAAACATGATCTAAATATAAAGATCTCCCCTTCTCACACTTAATCCAAACATAAAGATTTCCCAGTCCACTTATATATACGTGGAATTATATAAAGATCTCCCCTTCTCACACTTAATCCAAACATAAATGAATAACAAACTAAATACAATGACACGGAGATACAAAGAACAACAAGATATCGAGTGAACAATAACTTCTATTAAATAAATAAAATACAATGAAACTGTAAAATTGCAGAATTGAAACTGTGGAATCATGATAGTTATCTCTAAAAAGATATGTGGATGCTACACCCATCCATCTAAAAAGAATGATTACAATAACACTCCAAAAACCCTTTTAAGAAAAATAATTATATATATAAATATAAAATTATAAAATATCATATTTATATGTATAAAAATAAAAATATACCAACCCCTCCTAAAAAATTATATATCAATATTATATATTATATATTTATATATCAATATTATATGTTATATTATTATTATATATTTATATACCAACTCTTTGGTATATTATATTTATATATCAATATTATATATTTATTAAGAAAAAAAAATATTTATCAATAAATATTTTTATATCATCTCAATAATTAAAAATGCATTGTTTTTCTCTTTTCTCAATAAAAAAATATATTATTTAAATAATAATTATATTTTGAATTTAATCAAAAAGAAAATGATCCCTCTTCTTAATAAAAAAAATCTATTATTCAAATTGAATTCAATCAAAATAAATAAAAATTTATCCATAAAGCACTTCAAGCACTTCAATATTGATCGATAATTACGTCGTCTCAACACTTTAGAATTCATTTCTTCTCCCTTTACTTTTTCAATTTATTTTCTCTTTCCAAGATGTATTTTTCAAACAACGAGTATACTTTTTCTAACACAAAAGAGATATTTTTAAGTATAATTTTTTTTTTTTTTTAGAAAAATCCAAATTATCATTATATTATTAAGAAATTTATTAATAAATATTGTGTATTCATTAAATTAAATTTAAAAAAAAATCATAAAATACTCAAATTATTATTATATCATTATGCAATTTATTAATAAATATTGTGTATTCATTAAATTAATTTTTTTTTTAAATCATAAAGTAATTAAATGTTTAAAATATTTTTAATTATTTTTAAAAAATACTAAAATGTTATATTTTCTCATTTGATAATTTGTTAATGAAATAGTAAAAATTGAAAAAAAAAGTCTATATTTTTCCACTAACCACTTATCAATAAATATTTTCTTATACCTAAAAATGCCCAATGCAAGTGGCTCAACTACCTAAATTTTGAAAAGTAATTTCACTAGTATATTAAAAATCAATCACTTCAAAAAATTGCAACATTGTCAAATTCAAAGTCACTCTTACTTTTCTTACCTTGCATGTAAGAAAATAAATTCCAAAATCTTAATTTTGCACAGTGGAGAAATAATTTGGCAATAGAAACACCCAAAAGACAACATAGACAACACTACCTACCACAAAAGTTCCAAAAAGGTTTTAGAAGTGGAATTCAAAAAACAATTTTCATGGGGTTCCACCCTCGAAAATCATGCGATTTCATGATGCAACTAGAAAATCCTAGAAAAAAAAAAAAATTGTTTTAAAAGAGAGAATAAAGGAATTAGACAAATATATGATTCCAAAACCTTTATTTGTTAAGCCTATTACTGCAATACAACTAATGTTTAGCGTTGAAGATGTCCCAGAGAACAATTCCAAATTAAAGGGTGTGTTCAACTTACTAGTGGCTATAAAGAAGTACATTAGAGACAATATTAAGAAAAGAGTATCCTTAATCCTTAAAAATTTTGAATTAGCACAAAGGTTAACTAATTTCTCAACAAGGGGTTTTCACTTTAAAGAGTATCTATAGAAATATTTAGAATACAATGTCAAAGGATTCTATAAGGACAACAGTGGGAACATTCGCACCGAAGGTTTCAAGTTTGAGAGTAATCTGAATTTATGAGTGGAACGGAATGAATAACAAATTGAATAAAATAACACAGAGATACGAAGAACAAAAACATATATCCATTGAACAATAACTTCTATTGAATAAATAAAATAGGTTGAAACTGTAAAACTGCAGAAGTGAAATAACTTGCTCGAATTGTGGTAGTTATCTCTAAGAAGAGATGTGGCTGGTACATGCATCTGTATGAGAAGAATGATTACAATGAGGCTCTAGAGACCCTTTTAACATTAGTCATGAATGTCAAAACCCTATACATCCAAAAACCTAACCCTAGGAGATTAAACGCCAAAATTTATGTGGGCCCCGATGGGTAAGTTGGTACCTCAACTTCTCGAGGTCATAACTTTTGCATATGACCTTCGTTTTAGGCACGTGATAGCTCATTGGAAAGGTCTTTTCGAGAACTACACATTCTTTCATCAATATCAAACTTTGTCTATAGTTTGACTGTAACAAGTCAAAAAAACATTGTTTAGGGCCCCAAAACGACCCTAGAAGTATAGAAAGATGTACTGACATGAAAAATTCCAAAATAATCCAGTTGGATTAGGTAGGAAGCCACCAATATCCAGCTGGAAAATGTGTAGGGATTCATGCAACCCAAGAAGTGTAGAACCCACAATTACAAAGAAGTACATTAGAACGTGTTGAACTAAAACTGTCAAGAGGAGCCAGTTGGAATAGGTGGGTGACCACCAATATCCACCTGGATAAGTCCTCCCCCATTAGGAAGCAATGTTCTCCATTGCGTTGAGTGCCCCCATCAGGTGAGGAAACTTATGTTGAATTTGGCCCCAGGTGATCCACTTGCCTTAGTGTAGGAGTTTCCCTTCCTTGACAACCCGATAAAGTTGGATCCTCTATTGGCAAGTGCCCTTAACCTATGTGTCCACTCTTTGATCAATGGATGCATGTTCCATGTAGTCAGGGTTGAGATTTATTAGTGTCAATTGTTTTGCGATCTCTGAGGTGTCCAATAATGGTGGAAAATATGGCCAAAGGAGGTCCACATTGAACACTGGGTGCAATCCAAGGAAGGTTGGAGTGTTGAGCTCAAAATCATTGCTACCCACAACCTTCGTGATATTTTAAGGCCCATAGCGAAGTGGGAGGAGATTATGATGGGGCCCTGTAATGCGCTCTTTCTACAAATGTAACTAGACCTTGTCTCCCATGTAATGTTCCCAAGACATTATGCCAGGAACACCACAGTTTTTGTTTTCTTTTAAACTTTTTCTGGTTGTGGTCTTTCATCACACACTTTGCTTACAATGATCCTTTAGGTTACACTTAGGGTTATAATGATGGTTTATATGTGTGTTTGCAGTAATAAACAAGGAGATACAATCATGGAACATACCTCAACCATATGCAAGATCAAAAACATGATAGACAAGACAAAACATCTCAAGTCTGCTTTTATTCATAAATAGAAGAACCTGCTACAATGAGAAGGTTGATCTGGAATGCTCAACAGGTGGCTCCAATAAAGAATATAGAAGTTGCTACAAAATGATCCAATAGAGATACTATAAGCCTCTGAAGACCGAATACTCACTGAAGACCAATGGAAGAGTATATCTGGGCCATAAGAAATGCTAACCCCCCAAGCTGGAAGATGCCACGCCTTGCTGAAACCCTGAAGACCCTCAATAATTTGGCCCTACTATTAAAGACATCCAAATGCTACGTTGAATATGTCAAACTGTAGATCAGGATGAGTAGAATCACCTCCTGAAATCTCAAACCGAAATACCAAGGGAAACTCCTCCAAATGATGAATCCTCCAATGGAGTTACGCCCTCCTAAAACCGTCAAACCCTATAATTTCGGCCCTGGTGAAGGAGACCTCCAAATGCTATGCTGAAGATGTCGAACTGTAGATCGAGATGAGTAGAATCCCCTCCTGAAATATCAAACCGAAATACCAAGGGAAACTCCTCCAAATGTTGAATCCTTCAATGGAGTTGCACCCTCCTAAAATTGTCAAACCCTATAATTTTGGCCCTGATGAAGGAGGCTTCCAAATGCCCCGAAACTTTCTAGAAAGATAGAACAGGACACTGCAATTCACTATGTGAAGTCTCAAGGTCAGATATGAAGTATAACCCCTCCAAACAGAATAGATTTGAATCTCCAAAATGTCCTCCTTCTCTCCAATTCGTCCCAATGCTCTAGGAAATAATATGTACCATAGAAATCTCTCAAGAGGCACTAAAAATCATGGCCAAGGCCCTGCAAGTAAAACCCAAGTGCTCAAATCTCTAAGGGATCCCTCAAACTCCTGCAACAAACCTTCCTTCAATAAATGGTGTGCCCCCCTTGCTAGAAACCCTCAATGGTGCGCCCTCCTTCTCTTCTTGTGCATGTGGCTGGTGTAGAACCTTCCTGCACTAAGTAGATCTAGAACTAGAATGGTGTAGGAGAGTATTGCATCTCCGAGACCAATCTTGTTAAGCCCTAATATTGGCTCATTACCCCTTAATTGGGGCATATTAGATTAGTAATGCTATTTTATTTATGTCGGCTTTAGGCCATTGGTTGTAATTTGGATTAGTAATGTTATTTTAATTATGTCGGCTTTAATGCATTATTTGTAATTATACCTCCTAGTCTCCTATATATACCAAGGAGACATTTTCATTTTGAATCATCTTGTACTTGAACATTTAAGTGGGGTAAAAGGAGGTTGCCCCCTCG
>SNQJ01S0032534.1:13839-34186 GCA_010110895.2 Picea sitchensis
TATATATATATATATATATATATATATAATCCACTCAAAATAATAGAATTATAACATAACTTTTTATTATTGTGATTGGGAGTTGATTTGGAAATAGACTGTTGTAGTTTCTGTAGTGAATCCTCAACCTTTTGGTATGCTTTGCAAGTTTTGATGTTGTAGGTGGGTCCATTTGTAGCTTCATGTAGGAACTAGTTTTCTCTCTTTATCCCACGACAACTCTACTGATATCAAGTTCATCACCCTTCACTGAGGTTTTATATTCTTAGTTTATGATGTATACTCCACAAACCTCCACGCATTTCCAAAATAGTGGAAAGAAAAATCGTACTCATAGTGTATCAAAATATCACCACAAATTAAGCATTTCAATATCAATTATGTAGAAAAATATGCTTATAAATGTCATGATCATTTGACAAGCATCCTATTGTTATGTATTTCAATTCTTTCCTTGCTAATAAGAAAATAGCAATGCTTCCAAGATCCCAAAAGATAAGGCCTGCTCTTTCTATCTAGTAGTTATGTATCCACCATAAAGCTAATTATATAGAGCTTCCCATATCAGTACATGCATGCTTTGAATACTCTCCAAATATTCCAGGTAAATATAGAGCTTATCATGAATATTTTTAAGTAGGGTCTGTATATATATACTATTACAACATATGACATGCATGACTTTCACTTTTGCAATCATGAACAACTTTGTTAATATGAACAAATTCTAGAGCAAGATTGTAGTCCTACTTAAGTAGGTCTCCACCCTCAACTAAATACACATCCTCAAATGCAATATTTTTATACAAGCGATATTTTATCTTCTGTAACCTTGTCTAAGAAATTGTGTTTTCTAGAGCTATGTCTCTTTTTTGTAAACTAACGTTGTATCTTGCAATCTACCTTGTGAATATCTATCCATTGTAATGGACTTAGGAACTATATATGGTTACAATGAAATGTGACTATAGCATAGAGGATGTCTTCACATTTCAGCATGCATGCATTTGTCCTCAGGATGATGAGTCTAGGTGGCTTTGACCACCTTCTCCTTATGATTTCCAAAACCTTGGTGCTCTTTGAATTATTAACGCCATCCTCATGGTGTGATTAATACCAACTTTATACGCTATCGATTATCTTACCCATTGTTTGCATACAACGATGTTTACCTTGCCAACTATTAATTACTTCAATCAAAACTTTGGATACCCCCTAAAATTGAATACTTTAGGCTCATCTCAACAGTTGATGTAGAGGTTTTCTTGTACTTATTTTATTAAATCTCATGCTTGACTTTGAATCAAAGAAATAACTAAAGTTGGAGTTAGTGACATACCATTGTTTTCCTTTTGTTGAAATGTAGGTGTTCACTCATTTGTATAAGTGATATAGATGCTAGAGCGATCCTCTGGAGATTTTGATGACAATGGAGGGCTCATGCAGGGCTGGATGCAGTGTTTTTGTTGCGATTTGGGTTGAAATATAACTTCTTGGAGCTCCCTGTATGGAGGCAACGCATCCTGTAACAGGTGATGTGTTGAAGTAGATTGCATTGTAGTGCCTTAGGATGGTTGACCCATGTGTAATAATCTCCCCTTGATCCTTACATATCATTTTTGCTAGAAGATTAGAAATCTGGGTGCTATAGGTTAGTTTCATGTAGCTTCTTGTAGCACTCTGTTTTCCTATATTGTTTCCTATAGCATCCTATAGAAATATAAAACTATCTTTTAGCTTTCTGTAAAGGCATGTAGGTGATTGTTTTGTTGCCAAAATTGTTTTTTGAAGCTTTTGAAGGATGGATATTGTGGATTCTATGGGTGGATAAAGTAGTGGGATAATTTAATGAGTATGTGAATGATGTAGGATGTGGAAGTGAATGATTTAATGTATGTAATGGGTGAGGTGGATGAATGAAATATTTTTTTTTTAATACAATAAAATGGATGGTGGAGGTGAGAAATAGTTGTAGTGGTATGATGAAAATAAGTATGAATGGTATGATTGGAATGCGATATGGAGTGATCATGAGTGTGGACGAGGTCTAGAAACGTATAGATTTTTCTCATCCCTCAATTTTGAAAAATAAAAAGAAATGATCTTTGTGTCTCGTGAATTCTACATTCTTTTTCAAAAGATGTAGGTTGGAATTTTATATCCCGGTCTTTATTCATATTGTTTTCTTGCTCTGTTTAGTGTCTTTTCTCCTTTTGTAGTTTTGTGGTATTTTATTATCCTTTATAGGTTAGTGAGATCACTTTGATTCTTGTAACTAGAATAGAAGTACCATGCAAAATTATTGCAAATTTTCCATACTTACAATGAAAACTCATAATTGTTGTAGGCTACTTTTGGTAACCTAGAATTGGTGTTGGCTACCTAGAACTTTTATTATGGCCAGGTTATGCAACCTTGGCATGGAATAAATTGTGTTGAAATGTTGCATACAAATTTTCATGGTTGTAAACTTGTGTACCAAAAGGATATCTGCATTCCTTGCATTGGAGCAATTGCATAGTTTCCTATGCTCTACATTTTGTGTATTCAAGTTTCTAGGAAGGCCTATAATGTTGTTATGGAGATGTATCCTTTGGAGCATTTTTGTCTTGGATGAACTATTTTTCTTCTTATATTGTGATAGATTTGATGATGTTCATGAAATATGTAGTAGTATCTACTCTTGTGAAGGAAATGTACAAATAGTAGTTGACCTTTTGTCGATCCTTATGTGGTTGATGTTGATATATGTGTTGTATCCTCCCTTGTTTTCCTTGGACTGAATAGTGTTGGTGAATGAGAGAAAGAATAGGTTGCAATATTCTTTAGAAGATTCTTTTTTTATGAAGACTTCTTCAAGTTACCCTTTTGAAAACGTTGTGCACAAAGATACCAAGGTTGATGGATGAAGAATGTGGAATTCTTACACGAATCAAAGGTACCATATGATCTTGGATTGAATGGAGTATCTCATGTTCAATAAATATTGAGGTAGGTAAGTAGATGATAATTTCTTATTGAAGCTAGATTCCTTGTATATTTTGCATGCTAACCATTGGAGTTGGGATGTTGTGGGCTCCTCTGAAACTAGGTTTTTGTAAATGTGTTGAATTGCAACTTCATCTTATTCTAATGTTGATCTTTTGAAGGAGATGTGTTGACCTCGGTCTTCTTTTGTAGGAATATGGAATACTCGAGCTAATGTGGAATGTTGATGCTACATAATTGTAAACAATTGATGCACATTCTTATGTCTTTTTTCTTTTTCTCATTTTTGTTATCTTTGTTTTTCAATGTAATGATGTTATTTATGGTTTTCACCAGTTCTCTACCTCATGGTGCTTTAAGGATATTTTCACCATGAGGAAATTATCTCTCACTCTCTCTCTTTATATAGGCATGGGATTCCCTTGAGGATGTTTTCAAGAAGAGACATGTCCCAGATGCCTCAAAGAGGTTTTCATCATGTGAATTTATCTTCTCTTTTATATTTTTGAAATGGTTGTTGGACAAGCATTTCAGATACAATTTTGAGGAAAATACTAAGTATGGAGGAGGTGCACAACAGTAGAAGAAATAAGAGAAGGAGGGAAAGGAGTTTGTAGTAAAGGTGCATTCAGGATTGAAGTGCGCAGTAAAATCATAATTGGCAGAGAATAAAGATGGAAGATAAAGTGGGAGAATAAATCTAGAGAATAAAGTTGGAATATGGAGAAGGATAAAAGGAAGTACAACAGTTCGACATGCAAAAGAAGAGAGAGGCACAAAAGCAGGAAGAACAATAGAAGGGAAGGAAAAAGAGGCATGTGGATGCAAAAGAAGGAAAATCACGACTAAAAAATTATTCAACATGAGTTGTAATGAGTCAGATTGAGTTGTAATTGGTTTTTGGGGATAAGAAAGTAGGGTTTTGAGCCCTAGATTCCATGTATAAATATGTAATGGGGTGGGAAGAAAAGGTTCCATGAAGAGAGAACTATACAATAGACTGAGAATGAGAGAGAGTCTATGTCTGAATTTTTAGGGAGAATTTTCAGAGAGAGACTTGCACTGCAGAGAGACTAGGCAAGGTGGAGAGATATATCATGATGTATCCATTATAAGCATAGTGCAGAAGCCTAGAATGATTACAAAAAGCATAATAAAGAAGCCAGTCGTTGTAGACGTAGCCCAAATTTTGGTGAACCATGTTAAATCCGTGTCCTTATGTGTGTGATTCATGTGATTGTTTATTAATACTGGGTTTATACATGTTAGACTAGATATGTTTACTATATGATCATTGTGCAATAGTTATGGATGTTATGGTAAATAGTTTATGTTGCAATATGAAGTATAATGGTGCTATATAATTGAATTCACTAAGTAAGAAAGGAATAATAGACATAGGGTAATGCACACAAAATATATAAGTAAGAATGAATAATATGATCACCTCCCATCCCCTCATTCCTGTAGAAACTTGGTTCTTATAGCCCCAATAGATGCCTCCAGTGAGACTTCACTTGCATGAAGGTGATGTCGAAAGGGTTGGTGTCTGAATGGTTTTGTTGGTTAGATAAGTTGAACTTAGGGTCTTACAACCACATGAGCCAACAAATGATTTTGTTGTCGGGACCCAAAATTTGTTATTGAGGGAATGTTTTGGCGGTTGACTAAGAAAGAGATACCAGAATGGCTAGAAGGGGAGGAACAAGAATTTTCTCAAAAAGAGAATAGAAACCCTCGGATGAGCAATGAGAAATGGATGCAAAGGTATGTGTACATAGAGCTACATGTAATTTTCTTTGGCGAATTCATGATTATTTTGACTTACTGGTTATAAATATTAGTGGAGAATAATGGAAGGTACCGAACAACAATGCCGAGGAATTGGACTCCTGAGTTGGTAAGGAAGTTAAATTTTGTAAGTAATAAGACTTCTCATGTAGTTGATTTCTAGTTGGACAATATATTGGGAGGTTATATTATAGAGTTTGCAGTGTATTGTACCCAACCATACAATGTTGTAGAGAGGGATTTCTTCAAGGGTTCGTGCATGATATTCATGAAATTATTGGGTACTTGGATAAAGATGTTATTGTGTGACAAGTGTGTGATGACAATGGAGACTGATTTCTAAGGGGATTCACACACACATGGGAACCGGGGGATGACAAGAGGATAGTCTGAAGGTAGGAAAGAATGAAGGAAGAAATGAAGAAGCAAGGGATGGACTAAGGATGCAGAGCAACAAATAAGTGGTATCAGAAGAGAAAGACGAGTTTGGAGTGTTGCACAATGGGAGAAGGTACAAGAGGTGGAAGAATGGGCTGATAAAGGAGAGCCACACAGTGAGCCTGAGGGAAGAGAACCTTGCACAATCATCCAGATCGTAGAAATACCATACATAGAAGGAGAGGAAGATAATTCTCAGTTTAGTCCTATAATAGAATAGCTCATTAAAAAATGAAACAGACACCCTGAGCATAGTTCATGTTTCTGTGTCAAGATCGTTAAAAAATGAATCAGAGGTCCACAAGCATAGTTCCTGTTTCTGTGTCAAGATTGTTAAAAAATGAAACAGAGGTCTGGGGATCGAACCCAGAGTTCACGAGCATAGTTCATGTTTCTATGTCAAGCTTGTTAAAAAATGAATCAGAGGTCTACGAGCATAGTTTCTGTTTCTATGTCAATATCGTTAAAAAAGGAAACAGAGGTCTGGGGATCAAACCAAGAGGCCATGAGCATAGTTCATTGTCTATGTCAAGCTCATTAGAAAATGAAATTGATTCCCTTATAGTTCAATCGAGTCTTTTTGCTAGATCTCGTAAACATTGAGTCGAGTGTTTCAATAGATCTCGTAAATGTTGAGTTGAGTCTTTCACTAGATCTCATAATTGAACCTTCATTTCATCTTCCTATGTTAGTTGACCCTCTTTCTCCTTCTCTCTCTGGTGAACATTTACCTAATAGTAACCAAGAGTTTATTTGGGTATGGAAATTGGGAAGATTAGGCAGATGAAACGAAGCCTGGGGGGGCATGTCTCGAAACTATGGACATCATGCTGGAGTTAAGCCACTATCTTTTCAAGCCGGGGGGGAATTACCAACCACCCATGGGTATCTCCAGAAAAATTTGGAGATTATGTTGGGAAGTACCCTGAGCATAGTTTATTTTCTAGTTTCAAGCTCGCGAAAAAATGAAATCTACCACGAGCTTAGTCTTTGTTCTTTCTCATGCTCGTAAATAAATGAGAATAGGTTACCAAGATTAGTATTCGTTCTTTCTCATGCCTGTAAATACCTGAGAATAGGTTACCGATTACAATTTAATCACTTTTTTCAGACTCATAAAATCTATATGAAAAAGGAATTATTTGGAGTCTCCTTTAATCTCTTTTTTAGACTCCATATACATGAAAATATTGTCGAGTGAACTTGTTTCCTTTCACACTCATTAAAAGGATTTGAAAGGGCGTATTTTGAGTGGTATTTTACCCCTTTTTCGGCCTCGTAAGAATAATTACGAAAAAAGGATCACTATAACCCACCTCGGTTAGAAGAATTCTCCCTTGTGTTTTACACTTTTTTCAGACTTGGGAGACTAAATTTACAAAAAAGTCAACTTTGGAGTTTCCTTTAAGTGCTTTTCAAACTCCCTAAACATGAAAATCCACCAAATTTACCTTCTCTAGAATGGTAAAGTTATTCATTAAAGGACCCATGTGGGAGTGAACACCTCCTTCTTCATGTCCTTTAAAAATATGATGAGGGACTCACCGATCAAGGTGAGCTATACCAGGAATTTGTTATCCTCCTCAAGCCTATTAAAAAACAAATGGGTACTCGCCAACCATGGTGGGGGGGAAATTGAAAGAAGTAGGTCAACTCTTTGTCTCCCTTGAACATGGCACCTATCTGCATTATGTCGTA
The DNA here is from genome assembly GCA_010110895.2 of Picea sitchensis. Classification (NCBI taxonomy): domain Eukaryota; kingdom Viridiplantae; phylum Streptophyta; class Pinopsida; order Pinales; family Pinaceae; genus Picea; species Picea sitchensis. The sequence continues at coordinate 20,755 of SNQJ01S0032534.1, forward strand.
TAGTTGGAGTCCGTTCACCTCAGATTCATATCATACTTTTTGGTTTCATTCGAAGAGTTACCAATTCCATGTTTCGTCACACTTTTTCGTTTCAGTCGAGAGTATCATGATTGCCATCACTTTGGGTCCTAGTTCATGTCTCTCTAAGTCAACATCACCAAGTCACTTGTCATGCCACCCACAATTCTCAAGGGAAGTGTCAACTTTGCTCAACATTTTGGTCAACCTCTATAGTATCACATGCCCGTGTCCTCATGTCAGTCCATAATGCTCCATTCCACATCATTTCTAGTACTTGTTTTGTGTCAATGATGGGGGATACATCATGGCCCTCCTTCGAAGAGTCTTTTCCTTCTAAACCCAACACATTATCCGAGAATTAGACTTAGAAACCAGTTTAGTACTTTGGAGCATGCATGCCTCAATAACAGGTTTATTCTCTTTCAACAGTGGGCTTCCATCATTGGCCCTTTATCGAAAGATTTCATTGAATGTTCGACTTCAGATCATTGTTCACATTCGATGGATTGTACTAAGGTAACTTGGGTTTCATTGACATCAATTATGATTTCCCTCACACTTATTAACGGTATACATCAATGGCCAGTAATCAAGTGGTTTCTACCATGTTCGACAACAGGGAATCTATTTACATGGTTAGATTCGTACCAGTTCGGGAACAAGATGAAGACCCTGGGTATCTGTCAAGCACCTACCACTAATATATATGTCTTACCCAGGTTGTGATAGGAGTATTTACTGATATATGTTGTTACATAGATCCACTTTGTATTGGTCTGTGGCTATATTCATATCATGTCATAACTCCACTGTGTATCATTCTCATGGCTATGAATTGTTTAAGTCATGGAGATATGGATACACATTGTATGTTTGGTGGCCATATCCTTAGTCAATACTATCTTGGATCTGCAATGCATTGGTCGGTGGCCATGCTTTGAGTCATTTTTATGAGCATGGGTATTCCCTCCTCGAGGATACATATATATCATTCATTGATTGGTTGTAGATTTCGACAGGCTATGCTTCTCCAGTTCCTTTCCACACATCATCATTTGTAAAGTGTTTCGGCCATTCACTTCTCTCTTGACCTTTCACTTTAGGGGGAAATATGTTACACACAAAATTTACACATTACTATACCTAGTGTCGTACAAAGTGTCGCACTTTTGTCACTATTACAGTAAGTGTCATAATACCAAAACAACACTTTATTAAGTGTCAGACTTATGTACAGTTGCATTGTTAAGTTTTGTAATATCAAAATTACACTTTCCTAAGTGTCACATTCATTTTTAACCAACTTAGACACCATGGGACAACATTTTGTCACTTCCATAGTCAAGAGAAAGAAGAGAAAATCATTTTTTGAAGGTCGATCATATGATTTTTACCCTAAGTTTGACTTTGTTGGAAGGGTGACGATTCCCTACCCATCTTTAGGGGGAGTCAGTCCCTGGGTGACACTCCCTAGAGCACTATCAGGGGGTGTCAGTGACGCCCTGTCTCAAGATTTGGGGTAGCATCAGTCAATTGGTCCTAATTCCACCTTTATATAAGGGACATCTATGAGGATATTTGGGCGGTTATGGATGAGTGATGAATCATATCCTTGAGTCACTCAACTTCCATTCCATTATGGGGTTCCAAATATCACAACCTTCCCTTCATTTTCTAATGGTGGTTGAACTTGCCAAAGCCTATATAAGCAAAGCCATCCATGTGGGAAAGGGAGATGAATTTGATAAGGTGTGAAACTTTTGATATTGAGAGAAAATATGAAATACATGTGTGTGCATTCAAGGGCTGGAGGAAAGAAGTCTTGGAATACTGGTGCCATCATCCGTATGTAAGTTTTCACTTATGATGAATAAAATTATCATGTTCCTTTCAATTGTTTTTTGTGCATGTGTCTAATTCTTACATGAAATCAAGATTATATAGATTAGTATTTTTCTAATGAGATCTGGTAGAAGAAGAGTTTTTTTCCTCCTATTCTTGCAGGTTCCTTTGATCATCAAGAAGCTTGGAGCGACGAGGAAAAATGTTAGACTTAAGGTTAGTATAATTATCTCCTTCTATATATAGGATTAAAAGATTAATCTAAAAGGAAGTTAGTCACCACTTGTTTCAAATCTATATTAGATTATGATTTTAGTCTAAGGAGAATTCAACCTGTCCGCAAGATGAATTTCTCACAACACATGTGTCAATTCCACGACCACGTGTGCATCGACTAGATCGAAAATCACATTTCAGGATTTTTCAAAAGCACTTATAGTTAGCAAGGGAGGATAGAGTAGTAGTAATCAGAATAGTGGAAGCAGTGTGACGAATAAGATTCAACCAACATCATCAAGGGGATGTACTACGCAAAAAACACGCAAGGATAGAAAACACCATGAGACTGCCTGAGTTCTAAGGAGCTAGGTTGGAGGACCTAGAGAAACATATTTTCATATGTGAAACAATTTTGGCTGCGAAGAATGTTGTTGGCACAGGGGCAGACCCAGGGTTCAACACTTCAACAACTCACCAACAAAACTTTAACTAACGACCCTTTCGAAAACACCTGCGGAGAAGATGAAGTCTCACCTGAGGTAGAGGCAGGGGGGGTTGCAGGACTCAGGTGTCTACAACCAAGATGGGACACATATCTGCAATTACAACACTTAACAGAGCACTTAGCCAACAATATGCATTATATTATGATTCTCAGTCACATTCCAGATTAACCCTTATTCCAGATCAACGCAGTAACAATCAAGATCAAGCCCTTAAAAAATCTTAGCACATAGAATTAGCTCATATCTCACATTCAAATACCATCAACCACTAAGAAACAACATTGGATGCATTCATCATACATTATAATAACAACACTAAGCAGATAACACATTAACAACATCAATCACATCGCACAAAGCATATCAAGACACAAGATATATGTGGTTCACCTAAGTGTGGGGCTACGTCCACCAACTTCTTCTTCTTCTTCTTTATTAGTCTTCAAGCTTCTTACATTCTTCTTATCCTATGCACAAAGCCACAGATCCAACTCTGCAGAGGACAGGAGATCTGCGAGCTATGCACCAGATCCTCCTTCCCTGAACTAGGTCAAGGCACATAGCCAACTCCCCAGTAGCAAAGAGCCTTACATACAATGTCTGTGCACAAAGTAACTTACAAAAATCTTTCACTAATCCAAACATACTCTTTCACATAGCCAACTCTGAGTAGTGCACTAAGCCAATTAATAACTAGTAACTCTTACATCACTTAGCTACTTATTTATACAATTACAAAATGGCCTAATCATGGCTAAACCCATGGGCCGACATCCCTTAACCCATTACATAAACCCTAGAAAACCCCTTGTTGGGTCCACAAAACAAGCAATATCCCACGATCTCCGCTTCTCTTGGGTGTTCCATCTTCGTCCAGCCCGTCAAAGTCCCAAAAGTGGTCAAACATGACAATGTTTCCTCAAAACTTGGTCAAGGGCCAATAGGCCCCCAACAGTCACCTGTGACTCATCTCGAGTCACTCAGATCTAGGCAACGCTGCTTCAAAGGCCTCGAGCTTAGCTCGAGCTTCCTCGACTTGTTGCTTCACCAGAGCTTCCTTCTCGGAGAAATCCTAAATCACTTTCTCGGTAACAAGCCCTTCCAGGCATTGTTCCACTATCGCAACCAATTGGTCTAGCTACGAGACTTGTCCTTCAACCTCTTCAAAAATCATACAGGCTTTGTCCTACACTGGCTGTAGTCTTTGTGTCACTTCCATGACTCTGCTGTGGATAGCAGTAATTTGTTGTTGGACTGCATGTTGTTCCTGTGATCTTTTCATATTCTCGACTATAGTAAGTAGCTTCATTTGTGCTTGCACGGTGGATGCCTGCTGCTTCGCCTCCTGGAGTTGTGCTTCCAAATTCCTCATCTCCGGATCTTCTGCAAGGTGCTCATAAGTTTGCGCACTTCTATCACTTAGTTTCTTACACTCTGAGGCGAGTGACCTGATTCTTTCTACTGCACTCCTGGCAATTTCTTTCCTCTGATCGTGCACTTCTTGCGAGGAATTCAACGTTGCTTGAAGTTCTAACTCCGTTACTCTTTCTTGAAGATGTTGAATGGCCTCAGTGAGCTTCCCCACTTGAATTTCGACTGAATCTTCTTCCTCATGTGCCAAGCCTGGAACAAAGAAAATTTCTTTAGTCACTGGCTCTTTAACCACAGTCTGCTCTACGAGGAACTGGTTTTTTTCTTTTTTCATCGTTGCTTTGTCCTCCTCGTACCTCACTTGAATTTCATCTTTCTCCTTCTATGCAGCTCGAAGTTGCTTTAAGACCTCCTCCTTTTCTTGCTTCAAGGGTTCTGCAGCCTACTCCTTCTCTTCATGTACTCGACGAAGTTGAGCCTCTCTTGCATCTGCTAGCCTTCGTAATTGGGTGGGCTCATCCCCCAATTATGTGCTTTCCGATGAAGAGGGCGCAGTAGGTACTATGCGGCTTGAATGGATGGCTTGTTGTAGGTCTTTCAGTTCTTTCTCGATTCGTTCATACAACATCTCCTGCTTTTCTCCATGCCTCTGCAAGATATCCTCTGAAGCATATTCCATGGCTGCGATGATGAGATCGACAACATCCACTGTGAGCACATTCTTTGACTGAGGCTTATTGGCTCGGGTCTACTTTCTTGCTGAAGGTTTATATGGAGAAACCTTCCTTTCCTTTGATGTTTCGGCCTCGGTAAGGGGATCCTTCGATAGTGTAACTTCACCTTTTTCTTGTTTGTCTCATTCTTCCCCTCCTTCCTCTTGGTTCACTTTGTCTCCTCCTCCTCCTACGGGTGATTCAGGCCCACTTTCCCTCAATGCGTTGTCCTCCTCATCAATTTTAATGTTCTGCACGTCCTCCTTTTTCTTCTTTTTCTTTTGTCCATCATGTTCGACCCGGGTGACCAATGGAATTCCTATGATGTCGGGGTCAGAGAGTTCTACAGCGTCAACTGGTACAAGGAATTTTGCTGGCCATTCTTTGGTGATCTCCTCCATATCTTTGTTGGTCAATTTGTAATAGGAATGCAACTCCTCCTTTCTTTCATCCCTGCATGTAGTGATATAGATAAAGTTTCGATCTGTGCAGAACTTTACTAGTGGCCTGTACTGGTGCAGTGTGTTCGGGGTCATTCGTGAAAATGCCTCAATGGTGCTCTTCAACTACTGGTAGTAAGCATGGAATATAGTGTTCGACTTCCACTTCTTCGACATGTCATTTGCATGCCACAAGGTAGATAACCTTGCAGCCAACGGCTCAGATGGCTCAACTTCGGGAAATGTCACTCCTTTTGGCATCTGCCAAGTGACAAAGGTGATCAGTACTAATAGCCAACTAAAATGAAACTCATATCCCTGGTCTTGTGCTTCGCGACAGTCCTTCTCCAACTCATTGACGAGGTAACTTACCCAGTTCATTTTCATTCCTTCTATGTACTTCCCTACAAGGTCTACTAAAAATCTAGTGACCTGTGTCAAACGATTCTTTCTGACAAGATTACCAGCTATAAGCTGACAAGCTAAGTGCACTGTTCCATCCTAGATGGAGGCTACCTTGTAGCCTCACTTTCCTTTCTCTGCATCACCATAATCTTCCTTTATGCGTTGTGTCAGGGAGCGATCAAAAGTCTTCCCTCGGTAAAACTGCTGAGGGTCTGGCCCCTGCATGCTTAGTCCTGTGATGAGGTGGATCAGTGTCATATCCACAATGATGTGCTTGTCAAGCCACAGATAGCCTTCGTGGTAGCACGACAGGAGGAGTTTAACGCAAGCGTTAACCTCCTGGTGTTGGCCAAAGTGAGGGATCTTCATCATGTTCAGGATCGTTGATTGCGTGAACTCCTTTATCCACGACTGGGAGACTATGTGTGGCTTCTTCCAAGTCGTCTTCATCAGATACCTATGCAGCGCGAGCATCGCATAGTTATTTTGGTCTCCAAGGTTGAAGTCGTTGTTCTTTAAGGCTGGGATGTGTCCTAACTGGGGTTCAACTACTCATATCTCCTTTGGGATGTACACAGTTATCAGCGTGTATTCAAAGTCACGCGGGATACTATCACGGTTCACTATGCCAGCCAAAGGCGGTATGTAATATGGCAAGATCGACGGGATATTCTTTGCATTAGCCATATCGTCGTAGTGTTTTCTTTTCTTCTTAGTCACGGTTTGTCTAGAACAACGTGCAATCGAAGTTGATGCTTGCAATCCCCTAGTCGACGACGCCTGTGATCCATCAGACATGACTCTCTCATCCATGAGATCCACAAGAATCTCCTCCACTAATTTTTCTAATGTGCTATGTTCGCCCGACATTTACACTTGTAATCAAATAGATTGGGTAGGCGACAGACAAGTGAGGTAATCACACGGATGGCGAGGTCTATAAAGCACATCGCGATATACACTCAATTCTCTGTTATATCGGATATCAGGGGTTGCAAAAAGTGGTCTTGGCATAGCGTCCAACGGGTTAAATAAGCAAGCATCGTAACAGATTCCTCCAATGGGCAGGAATGCGTCCATCAATGCGCATCTTTCCTTTATGGCGCAGTCTCAACGGTCCAATGGCATTATTTCCATCAATAATTATGTTTCTAGCCATTTTGGAGCGTCATTCTAACGGCCGGGGTGCCTCCAACGGTCATATAGCTTTGCGGTGGCAAAGTTCCGTTCTACGTGGTTCTGCTATTCTGGCGAGGTTCAAGTTCTGTAGATCTGCCTCCTGTGAAGTCTTCTCAGGAACCTCCTATAGTTTTTCTAACTTGGCTCTCTTCTTAATAAGCTTCCTTGCATTCTTTCCTATGATTTTAGTTTCTGGATTCCTCTTTCCATTATTTTTCTTACTTTCTCTTAGCATAGTAACTTCACACTGCTGATGTTCTTCCAAAGGGTTCGAAGGTAATACCTCTTCTCTTATTAACTCTAGGTTAGGTTTTCTTCTTTCTTGCATGGATAGATCCTTCAAATCTTTTTTCATTCTTTCAACCTCAATAGCTAATTCTCTTGCCCTCTATTGCTTTGACTTATCCTCTTGTTCTTCTATTAGTCGCTCTATTTTTCTGGTTATGAGATCCCTTAGTTCTTTCTTTTTTTGTTCTGTAGCTTCCTCCTCTGCTTTCCTTCTGATCTAGCCCTTCTCAATCCAAGTCTTTCCTAACAAAAGTGGAAAGGGGGCATTGTTCTCAACAAATTTAATGACTTCAAATTCTTCTTCAGTCAATTTTTCATGAGCAATCATAGGTATATTAGTAACTCTTCCACATAGGGTTATCATCTTTCCTTTAAACAAGCCTATCCTTCCTAATGAAGGTATCATAGCAGTCTTGGCCAAAATTTCCCAAGTTCTTTCTAGCATAATATTCACATGTGTTTCTTCATCTAATACATAGTCTATGTCGAAGTCTTATGTTCTTGTAACTATGCGTTGTTTTTCTCTCAGGATCTCTGGTAAACTGATGTCTCTGTGATCATCCATTACTTCTTTTAACTATATTAACATATTCTCTGACTCTTTTTCTGTATGATTCTCTAATATATCCTTTTCTTGACTCATATTCATCTTTTCAACTTTAGCAATCATCCTTGGACAATCCTCAACCTCATGACCAATAGCTTTACAACAAAGACAAATAGGACCTATACCAGGGAATTCTTTAGCAAGATGTCCTCACCTTCTGCAATTGTAACACAGTGTCAATCCTCTCTTTATTTTAAACGAGTTCCAGCCTCTCCTGTACTACACACTGGGATCACAGTGTTGGACCAACAATCTGCAAAAATTCTTTCTAGGTTCCTGCATCCACTTATTAGTCCAAAAATTCTTTCTATGCATAGGAATAACATATCTTTCTCTATTTCTATCAAATTTATTCAGATCAACTCTTTCTTCTAACTGTTCCCTAGTTTTCATAATAGTACAAAATCTATCAAACATACCTAGTCATACTTTCGAAGAAACAATTTCCACTTATCTTACCTTTACCAGAGCACAAAGCTTTAAGATCTTACCTCTTTTCTTTGGATCCAGTTTCTTTCTTAGCACAGAGCTTCGCAAGTCAAGTAGAATACTGCACACTACAACAACATATCTACGCATATAGATTTCTCTTTTCTTTAGTTCCCAGCAATCACAGTTTTAGGTCCCGACAACGAAACCATTTGTTGGCACAGGGGCAGACCCGGGGTTCAACACTTCAACAATGCATCAACAAAACCCTAACTACCGGCCCTTTCGGCAACACCTGCGAAGCAGATGAAATCTCACCCGAGGTAGAGGCAGGGGGGTTGCAAGACTCAGGTGTCTACAACCAAGATGGGAAACATATCTGTGATTACAACACTTAACAGAGAACTTAGCCAACAATATGCATTATATTATGATTCTCAGTCACATCACAAATTAACCCTTATTCCAGATTAGCGCAGTAACAGTCAAGATCAAGCCCATAAAGCCTCTTAGAACATAGCATTAGCTCAAATCTCACATTCAAATGCCATCAAGCACTAAGAAACAATATTGGATGCATTCATCATACATTATAATAACAACACTAAGCAGATAAACACATAAACAACATCAATCACATCACACAAAGCATATCAAGACACAGGATATACGTGGTTCACCCCAGTGTGGGGCTACATCCACCAACTACTTCTTCTTCTTCTTTATTAGTCTTCAAGCTTCTTACATTCTTCTGCTCCTGTGCATAAATCCACAGAGCCAACTCCGCAGAGGACAAGAGATCTGCGAGCTGTGCACCAGATCCTCCTTCCCTAAACTAGGTCAAGGCACAGAGCCAACTCCCCAGTAGCACAGAGCCTTACATACAATGTCTGTGCACAAAGAAACTTACAAAACACTTGGAATAAGCCAAACATACTCTTGCACATAGCCAACTCTGAGTAGTGCACTAAGCCAATCAATAACTAGTAACTCTTACATCACTTAGCTACTTATTTATACAATTAAAAAATGGCCTAGTCATGGGTAAACCAATGGGTCGGCATCGCTTAATCCATTACATAAACCCTAGAAAACCTTTTGCTAGGTCCACAAAACAAGTGAGATCCCGTGATCTCCGCTTCTCCTGGGTGCTCCATCTTCGTTCATCCTATTGAAGTCCCAAAAGTGGTCAAACACGACCAATGTTTCCTCAAAACTTGGTCAAGGGCCAACAAATGTCCAGGATTAGGTCGTAAATATTGTACAGTTGGAAACAACATTTAGAGGCTAATCACTAGTCTGGTACATGAAACTGCAGAGTACCACACCTATAGGATAAGCAAGGATGTTAGGAGAGATTAGACAAGCATTGTTGAAAGAGTTCAAGAAGACAAAATTTGAGTCGCAGTACATCACATAATTGAAGGAAATCAAACAGGTGTAGAATGAGTTAGTTTGGGACTATGATCAAAGGTTTAAGGATTTGATGGGTAGATTAACATTCCATATCCGTGATCAACATCATCAAGAATGGTTTATTACAGGATTACTGCCACAGATTCGCAGTTCATTGATTCAACAAAAGGTTGTGTCGCATCCTGAAGCTTTGGAAATTGCAATGAAGTTGGAAGCATATCTGTAGGAGACAGTGGAGGTATGGTGCAAGTACAGACACAACTAGCTTCCTTGACAATTCAATTGACAGAGCTTACAAAAGGGAAGGAGAAGCAGGAACACGTCTAGTGTACTAAGTATAGGACTGAAGGCCACCATAAGGATGAATGAATTTGGCAACTAGAGCACCAAGTCCATTACCATGAGGGGGATATTTTGAAATATGTAAGAAATGGGGACAACATTCGACTGAGTGTCCACTATTGCAGAAATATCATAGTAAGCCAAAGAACTTAGTTTGCAACTTTTGCAAGTCATTCGGGAACCCAGAGAAGGATTGTCGCACATTCGATTTGATGAGAGAGGGAACTTTAGATGTGTATAGGATTCAAGAGGATAATGATGTGACATAAGGAGGTGGTCCACAATACAATAATCAGATAGGTTTTAATCCTTGAAACAGAGGAAATTTTGGCCAAGTTCTAGGAAGAGGAAACTTTTTCAAAGGAGGTAGAGGGTCGATAATATGTTATGATTGTAATCAACCAAGACACTTAGATCATGATTTCTCAAATCCATGTACAACCTGGACATATTCTAGAGCACACAATCATGTGAAAAAGGACTATCCTCAACTACTCATAAAATGGAAAGCAAGAGGGAATCAAGACCGTAATACAAATCATAATGTACATAAGATATCAATCGATAAACACAATGAAGGACCTATAATAACAGCTATTACATGCAGAGGAACTAGAAGAGGTTTTGATGTGATGAATGGAGGGAAGCAAGTTGAGAAATGGGTACGTAAATAGGTAGGACCTATGCCAACATTCGACCCTCAACAAGAAAAGGAGACGTTTTAGAGGGAAATTAAAGAGATACTCATACCAGATTGGGTTGCATCAACAACATATGTGCCTCTTATCTATGATCGTACTATTCCAGAGAAGCCATCGAGGAAGGTAAGTACTTTAAGAGAGTTCTTGAGAAGTTGTGTAGAGTTGATGAAATATGAAACTGAGTTGAATGAATTATGTGAAATTATTGATCATTGCGTGCAAGAAAGGGAAATTCCTATCGCAGAGAGGGTAGTAAATCAAGTACTTCACAGAAAGAGGACCAATGAAGAATTCATATTAAGTGTGCAGATTAGGGAATATGATGTGGATAAATTTATTTTAGACTTGGGTTATGATGTCAATGTATTACCAAAGTAGACCTAGGAAATGATGGGAAAACCCAATTTGATTTGGTCTCATGTTCAATTAAGGTTGGTGAACCAACACAAGATAATACCCATTGGCTGATTAACATGAGTACCTATGATTATAGATGGAGTGTGCAGCGTTACATATTTTGAAGTCATTGATATCGTGGATGATAGTAAACCATATCCATCACTGAAGGGAATTGAATGGGCCTTTGATAATCAAGAAATCACTAATCTAAAAAGGATGGATATTATATTTGAGGTAGGAGATTTAAAGGTTACCGCACCATTGGATCCAACGGAAGGGAAGAGGTACATAGAGCCAACAAGAGGGAACGAAATTGAAAATTTGTATAACATGACTGTGTGGATGGATGACTATGTTAACCCAACTACAAATGGTGTGCTAAGTTGGAGACACATTAGCTCGTGTGCATCGGATTCAGAGGAAGGTCTGGAACATTGGCAACAAAGGATCCATGAAGTATCAACTAGACGATGTGCACACATAAATCGATCATTGCGGGATTGAAACAGAGTTATGTGATCCAGCCAGGTACAACACATTGATTGATATCAGTTTGTTTGTAAATTCATTTGAGTTGTAGGTACCTGAATAGAAAATATTGTTGGCACTGGATGTTTCCCTAAAAGCTACTCTAGCTAGATAGTGGGTTGCACACAAAGAGAGAATGGAAGACTGGTTGCAGTGTAGAAGACTAATGCAAGTGCGATTTGGTACTAAGTTGGAGAATATTGCATAGAAGTATATAGGGATAAGAGACTCATCATATCATATTGCGCAGAGTAGAAACAGATGGAGTTCGACATCGAAGGAGGAATGGACGCACATGTTTATACATACATTGGATACAATTCCTAAGAATTGGTACTTGGAACTGGAAATGCATAGAGAAAAAACAAAATGGCATGAGCTAACTCAAAGGTTCAAGGTAACTTTTACTTTTGAACATGAATCTTCATTAGTATATGTAGCTTTACAGGTCATTCAGACCAAGATCTTCGTAGAATAAGGGTCGATGGAGGCGGTACCTATGTGTAGTGCACATAAAGATTTTATGACTGTCCATGAATTACTAGAGTGTTACAATGTTTCTAAAGAAGAACATGATGAGGAAGATCCAAGGATTGTGCAAGTACCTGAGACTGAGGGGGAACAAGAAGTAGAAGGGCCAGAGTTTGAGTCTATTGCATGCACATAGCCAATAAATATGTGGAAGGTAAAATATGGGATGATAGAGAATCCAAAGTTTGCGTAGATATGAGGTTATTGGAATGATGAAACAGTGGAGAAGATTGCAGATCTATTGCATGAGTATCAGGATCAATTCCCAACTACATACTAATAAATGAAGGGGATAACTAGTGATTTAGGAGAGATGAAGATCCCTTTGAAACCAAATTCTAAGACAGTGTGACAGAGACCCTACAGGTTAAATCCGAAGTATAAAGAGAAGGTAAAGGAAGAGATAGACATGATGTTAGCAACAAGGATCATTGAACTAGTGGTGGAATCCAAATGGATAAGTCCAATGGTGGTACAGGATAAGAAAACAAGAGGAATCGGGATTTGGGTAGATCTAAGGAAGCTAAATGATGCATGTCTACACAATCCATTTTCAACACCATTCACAAATGAGGTACGAAAATGTAGGAGGGAAGGAGACTTGTTTTTTCACAGATGGCTTCTCAGGGTACCATCAGATAAAGATTGCGTAGGAATATAGGTATAAGACTACTTTTGCAACAAAGTGGGGAAGTTATCAATACACAGTGATGCATTTTGGACTGAAGAATGCACCTGCATATTTTTCAAGAGTTGTTGTTGCATCTTTTAAGGAATTTATTCATAAGTTCCTTGAATTGTACTTAGATGACTGGACCATGTTTAGTTTATTGAAATATCACATAGAAGTACTTAGGTTAATGTTGGATAGGTGTAGACAATGTTATATTTCGTTGAACTTAAGAAATGTATTTTCTATGTGCCTTTTGGAATTTTGTTGGTCCATGTGGTCTGCAAGCAGGACTTATTGGTGGATCCTGCTAAGATTGCAGTCATTATGGATTTACAACCACTCACATCAGTTAGACAGCTGATGGAAACTGTAGGTCATAAAAGATATTACAGGAAGTTCATCAAAGGTTATACACATATTACAACACCGATGGAGAATTTGTTGAACAAGGAAGCTAGGTTCCAATGGAATGAGGACTGACAAAAGGGTTTGGACACACTAAAGAAGAAATTAGTGACCATGTCGATTTTCATCTTTCCAGATTGGAAAAAGGAATTCTATGTTCATGTATATGTGCCATCCTTATATTTGGGCGCAATGTTATCTCAACCAGGAGAAGGAGACATAGATCACCCAATTGCTTTTGCAAGCAGGAAACTATAGATGGAAAAGAAGAATTATACTACCACAGAACGCGAAGGATCGAAAATGGTATATGTGTTGCGGAAATTTAGACAATGTTGATTGGGTTCTCATTTTAAGATGCATACAAACCATTATGCACTAAAATACTTGGGGGGGAGAATATGAAGGTGATTACTA
>SNQJ01S0032535.1:0-21926 GCA_010110895.2 Picea sitchensis
GATGTGTGCAGGCATATGTGAAGATTTCAACAAAGTCAAATATTACCACCTAGCCTCAAATTCGAATTTCATTCAAGCATATTCAAAGGAGAAGATCATGGAATATTTGGATGGCATATCTTATTTAAGATATGTGAGAGATGTGTGGAGGATTTGAAGGGATCATATCTTCTAATAATAGAAAAGTAGTTGAGAATGGTTGAGAGAATAGTGGATATGTAATTATGACACTCTTCAAGACTCTCATGTATATAAGAGAGTGTTCTCTCTTCATGGGGGAGATGATATCTTTCATAATTTGGAGAGTTAGAGATCATGTAATTCATAATTTAGTCTTGTAATGAGGAGAAGGGGATTCTTAGCTTTGTTATTCTTTCATGCTTTGTCATTTAACTATTGTAATATAATTTGAGATTGATGTATTGTGTGAGCTCACATATGTCTTTTGTCATTCAACTCTTCACATGTTGTACTTCTTTCATAGTTAGTCTTTCAATGCTTTCCTAGATTAAATTCATTTCAGCAAATTAGATTAGATTAGTTCTACTTCAGTCCTGCATATATAGTGTGTGTGCTTCGTAAGCCTACGAACCTTGGATTGACAAATTAAATAGTTGGACAAATACTACAACGGAATTAAACGACAATATTTCTGCATATCAGTCATCTTGAACGAATGTTTGATTTTATTGAATATAGACACATACCAAGAGAACTCAATACCATTTCAAATTCGTTAGATAATTGCATTATGAATAGGTATATCGCACATAGATAAATTTTCATAAAGGAAATAAATCACATCACATATCATCATGTAAATTAAAACACATCACATAAAATACATCATTATTTGCAAATCATTTGGCACTGTAAAAACTCGAAAATTCATATATATATATATGGCGTGACTGAAAATGTTTGATTACATCCAAAAAAGTACATAGAAGGGAAACATGTTGGGTCCTCGTGCCCATAACATCATCATAAAGACTATACAAAAAAAATCATTAGTGAGGTCCTAGTCCTCCCGCATCACATTGTGCTCCAAGTATCACATCACCACACGGGCTACTCGTCTCAGTAAAGAGTTAATACTCTCAGGGAATCCCACTGTGTGTCTCTGAAAGTGCAAGGGTATGTTCTCCCTCTCAAGAGGAGGGATACCCGTCGTAAGACCACGGAGGTTTGTCTCTACCTCTTGGAGACCCCCTGTCGCTACTACTACCTGGGCATCCCCATGGCACCCTAATGTCGATATCTCTATCAGATGTGTTTCTCCCTTGTTTGCATGATGAAATGATACATCTGTTAGGAACTCTTCTATGTACCCAAAAAAAAATAATATAAGTTTAAAATAAAAAAAACACACTTGGCAAGATCTTTTTGGTTTCTTACCTAACGCATCCCAGTCCACCCCATCTGGAAGGACCAGGTCCATGATTCCCCAAAAATTGACTCTGGAATATGGAAAGTCTTCTATCATGATCAGTTGAAGTCCCATCCAAGTGAATAAATCACCGGTGAATTTGAACTTTGAATCTGAGCCTAGTCTCGGAGACAGGCTAGTCCATTGCTCCATACGTGGTTCTCCCACTAGTCATACTGCTAATGAAATTTGAGGTTGCATCTAAGGAATGCCTTCTAAGAAGAATGAAACCAAGAATGAACCATGCCTGAACTACTTTTTCTTCCCTACTCTGCATCTCGTAATATTCTCCTTCACATTCTGAAGGAACCATGCACTCCAGTTAAACAGTGTTGGCTCTAGACACTATAAACCATAGGCCACCTATGATCTTGAAACTAGGTGCGCGCTGGTACTTCCCTATATGTTCGTAATGGAAAACATAATGGAATGAAGAGGTATATCCATGATATCTTTGATTGCGATTCTACCTCCCACTAGTCTCACTCCTACGACACAATGGTTTTCCAGGAGCTCATCCACAGGCACAGGAAGTGCCCTCTATCCCGATAAAACTACGGGAACCCCTCTTTTCGAGAGGCCGGTCAGAAGCATACATATTCCAAATCGATGGTGAGAATTTGTGTTCCAATTTGGAACCCTTGTTCCGCGATGTTCCATAGCCTGATCATATGCTCGAGAAGAAGAATCTCTTTCTTCATTTTTTTCANTCATTTTAAAGAACTTAAGGAGACCGCAATTCCTCAATGCAACCCGTGTTTGGGGAATTTGCAAGGCAGACACATCACCAATATCTTACTCTCTTTATTTCCACTCAATCATGATTATTTCCGAAGTCACCTGCAATCATCAATCATCAAAATTCATTAATCACGTTTTTCGATAATTTTTGGGAAAATTAAAAAACTTTAAAAAAATTGTTTGCTTTGTCTATGAGGCCAATGCCCCTTTCATATTCACATCATTGCACCAATGAAGCCCCATAGTAGCCATCATGGTGCTTTAAAAATTAGAATGCACACCATTCACTATTTGAGAAGGCACTGGCAGTTTTGGTCATTTTTTCTTGTGTCTTTGGGCAGTGCCCACTCCACCACTAAACCAGGAATTGGAACACATTTCATCAGCTTGTAGGGGTGATTTAACAAACATGCAACATTCTCCCAATAAATCTAGAGGAGCATCGAGCCCTTTTGGGCCCTTGAGACAACCGAGGGCATCAATTGCTCCACCCAATCATTGCCTAAAACCAAATTTTGAACCATACAAATGAAAGAAAGGAAGAAGAGCACTAACCTAGTCCAAACAATGAGGAAAATGGCTGACCATAGCTCCCACACCGAACAATGAAATATTCACCTCCAAAGCACAAATTCTCCACTGCTACAAATCTTTGCACAAATGAAATGGTAAATGATATTTTAACCCCATTTTACTATTATAAATTTCATTTTTTCCTAAGATATAGTTATTTTTGGGTTTTGAAAATATTTTGGCGGCCTTATTAATCCCCTAGAATGAAGTTTTGACATTATTACCAAGTTTCGGGGCAGTTTTGTTCATTTTTTCATATTGTCACATTCAAGAGCATAGTCTTAGTTCGTTCTCAATCTCAAAAAACATAAGAACACGTTGGGTAAACGTTTATCTCTTTTTTGGACCCACATGGATACGCGAAAAAGGAACCTCTTGGAGTCATATTTAATCTCTTTTCAGACTCTCTAAACATGAAACGATTGTCGAGTGATCTTGCTTCCTTTCCCACTCGTTAAAAGTTTTGAAAGGGATTCTTTCGAGTGATAATTGATCTCATTTTTGGCCTCGCAAGACTAACATTACGAAAAAAGACTACATTGGAGTTGTCTTTAAGTCATTTTCAGACTCTCTAAATATGAAAAACCACTGATTTTACCTTCTTTGGACTCGTTAAATGATCATACATTGAAGGGCCCATACGGGACCGAACCCTTACTTATTCCAATTCATTAAACAAAGGAAGAGGGACTTACCGAAGGTGATTTATATCGAGCATGCATTACCCTCCTCGAGCTTGTTAAATTAAAAAGAGGTACACATCTATCTGGATGGGGGAAAAAATTGAAGGAAGCAAGCCAATTAGTTTTTGAGAACATTACCAGTAATTCTAACAGTCGTCCTTGAAAACAACATTTTATATTTGCATGCATTTTTATCCGTCGAGCCTCTACACTGAACGAATCCTTTGAGTTTCCTTACTCCTTTGGTTCACGCAATGAAAGTCACAGTATCCACTGCATTATCAAGTTTTGATCCTTTTCAAGTTCCTGCATTCATGCCTCAGTATTCAATGGAAGTATTTGCCTCAAGAGTCAACCATAAAAAAATTCTTGTTTCAATACCCGTGTCAGTCCATGTTCATTTGATCCACCAATTACATCTTTGTATCAGTTTTGTGTCGTTGATGGGGGATACACCAAGGCCCTCCCTTGATGAGTCTATTCCTGTCGACTTTAGCACATTATCTAGGAGCTAGACTTAGAAACCAGTTAGTACCTTGGGACCTACATGCCTCAATGGTAGGCCTCCTCACGTCCACCAGTGGGTTTACATCATTGAACTCTGATCGGATGATTCCACAGATGTTTGAATTCAACTCATCCATTCATATTCGTTGGAATGTAGTAGAGTACCTTGGGAATCATTGACATCAATGGTGATTTCCCTCGCGATGGTTAATGGTTTACCTCATTAACCGATAATCAAGTGTTTTTTTCCATGTTCGACATCAGGACATCTATTCGCATGGTTAGATTCGTACTACATCGAGATCGTTAAGAAGACCATGGGTTTATTCATAACTCTTATATGTACTTTTCCCAGGTTGTGATGGAGTTTCTTTTGAACATTGACACATATACTGTCACATAGATCCACTTTGTATTGGTCGTGGCTATGTCTTGTCGTCTTGTAGATCCACTGTGTATTCTTCATGGCTATGATAAGTTTAGGTCATAGGATTATATATCCACATTGTATATTCAGTGGCTATACATTTTTATCAATATAATTATGGATCTACATTGTATTTTATGTCAGCCATACCTTGAAAGTCTTTATCACTCAAGCGTAGGTATGCCTACCTTGGGTTTGAAACATGTCATAACATTTGTTTGATGGTTGTGTACAGCTTCTATCAGGTTCTTTGAGTCTATACCCTTTCTTGAAAAATTCTACAAAGTACTTCTGTCATCAATTCTCATCTTCTAACATCGCACTTTGGGGGGAAATCTGTTACACATCAAAATTACACATTAGGATCATGGTCTAGTGTCGTCATTACCAATGTCGCAAGTGTCACATTTCTCCTACAAGTGTCACAAATATCATACTGTCATCTTGTCTATGTTGTGTTGCATATGACATTATCAAGACACCTCAAAAGACTGGTTTTGAACAGGAGAAGTCACTTGACAAAGAGTACAAGTCGTTTTCCACTGAGAAAACCACTATTTTTTTTTTTTTGAAGGAAACGCTCCCCTATACACTGTCAGGGATTTCCAACTCTCTGTAACCTCTTTTGGGGGAGCGTTTCAACGCTCTGTGCCCCATTATGAGCGAGATTTGGCATTTTTTGAGCGAATCTTTGGTTTGTTGAGAGAAATCAGGCTAAGAATCCCTTCATATCTAGAGTTGGTTTGATTCGGATCTGAGGTCAAGGATCGATCTTGGGGAAGATCTACAACTAAAGGAGAAGAATCCTCAACTTATTCCAATAATATCTTAAGTGGTCAGGCCTCTCCAAGCCTATGTAAGGAGGCCTCTTCATGGTAAAAGGAGAGACATTGTGAAGCATCAAGATTATGATATCATAAGGGATATATCATTCAATCATCAACATTTTGTGTGGATTATTTGAGCAAGGGTCTGGAAAAATAGAGTTTGGTGACGCTGCTGCACCTACATCCATGGCTGTAAACATCTCACTTTGTTTTCATTAATATAAATCTATGCTTGGCCTATTTCCTTTAAATTTTGTGTACGTTTCATGAACTTGTTTCTTTCATAGATCCATTATGAAGCTAATCATGGTAGAGTAGGAAGTATGTCTCTTTGTTGTTGCTCATTGTATTGCAGGACCTTCTGAAGAACTTGGACATCAAGGTAAACCTGGATCGAGCAATGACAAACGTTGGTAAAAAGGTATTTACACTTATTCCTTCTTTTTCTTTGGATAGTTTAGCTTCATGAAAAGGAAAGTTAGTGTCCATAATAACACTTTTCTGTCTTGGTCATAGGGATCTAGTATCCAAGAGATAATCCACTTGTCCGCAAGGGGATTTCTTTATAACACCAATACAATTCCATCAACTAGTACAACTCCCTTAGCTTGGGCTTCAGCAACAAGCTGGAACAAAAGTCTTAGAGTATTGTAGCTACTCTGGGACTCCCTTCCCGGAGAACTCACTTCCCAACAAAACTTCTCTCACCTAAGAAAGTTTCTCACAGGCCTGACAACTTGCCTCTTCAAATCAGTTCCATCACAAGGTGGACAAGCACAAGGTTCAACAAGGAAAATATGACAACAACAAACCACACTCAGCTAAGGAACTACATGGACACAACAACCAACAATTATGACACACACGACACAGACAAATACGGGGTGCTCGGGTTTCTCAGGAAGGAAACACAGGATGAATTCATGGTTTTTGTTTTCAAAGATGCGTGAGGGTATTCATAAGTCGTTCTAAAGATAAATGGAATTCAAAGAGGATACACATGAGATAAATCAGACTTCTCCAGTAGACACGACTCAGTCTGTTAGTTTTTCACCATGGGTTTTAGGGTGCATGACCAAGAAACAACAAAGAGGTCAATCATGGAGGTTTCAGGTTCAGACTATGCATGGAAGAATGGATAGGACCCTAACATAATATGACACTTCATATTTAACTGCATGAGACTAGGTTGACACTTGTCTTCCTAGAGCTACATGCACTCTATTTTACCTACGTTCCCTTTCCCAGAACTTAGGATAACACTGATCAACTCCCACCTTAGCCTTTAGGAAATAATAATAAAATATTATCCCCTTAGAAGTAAGCCTCCTAGATTAGCCCCTAGGCCTAGACACTTATCCCCCTCCCTTACCCTATCTAGTGGAATCTTAGTCCCCCATCATTCTTTCTTCATGGTTGGTCTACACGCAACGATTTATATTTTTATTAATAATTTTACATAATTACATATACAAAATAGGCTCCTCGCCTTATCATCCTAGGCTCTCGATCCTAATCATCACATAAGCCTCCTAGCTTACTATAACTTGGCTCACCAACCTATCAAATATGTTTACAATTCATAATCACAATTGGGGCTCTACCGGGGGATATTACAATCCTCTCCCCTTATTTTTTCATTGTCCTCAATGCAACTTGTTTATACATATATAATTCAAAAATTCTTCAAAATATCCAAGATTTAGCTAGTGGAAGCCCATTATCCACCGGGTTCTTTACTTTCAAGTTCAAATTCTAGTATCCATACTGCAGCTGAAACTCAATTGCTCTATTCCATAGAGTTTCTTCAGGAAATCATTCAGCTTATTGTTCCTTGTTACATGCTTCAATTAAACCTCATTGAAACCACTGAATGGTTGTAGATCCACGATGTTCCATCCATTGATAAAATCTCAACAATGTTATGACTCCACAAACGTAAACACTCTTCGCATACACCTATTCATTCAAAATCCACATTAGAACATACATGCAATTCTAATAACATTATAACATGTATACGAATTACGAGATACATAAAATACAATGAATAGAGAATTGATACTTATATTTTTATTGAGAAGACTTCCATATCAACATGGTCTAGTCCAAGGTACCAAACCCAAGCAACACTCCAACCAACGGTCTCTCTTCCCCACATGCATGTCCCACCCCAGGAGTGTGCACCTTCACTGTCACACAGTCCATCGATTATTACACCTCCCTTTCATTGGGATTCAACAATAGGTTAGACCAGAATTCTTAGAGCAATGTGGCTCGAGGAGTTACAACTTCCCTCAGAGGTCTCCAATCAACATCTTCTCGAGCTACTCTTTGTAGTCAACATTCTAACTTTAATCAACATCATCTCATCTGCATCACCCACATGCATTTATCATGAGGGAACATAAAATAATTCATTTAGGAACTCCAACTTAGTTCAAAAAGGAATTCAACTTTTTCCTCAAAACATGAAATTCCATTTCATAATTCTTCTTGGTTGTTGCGATATTAGGATTGCACCCTTCCTTGTTGTTTTCCACAAGCACCAAACTACATGCCATTTTTCCTGAAATGATTAATCTTACATACAACCAACAAATTTTTAGTATTTGTTGTACATCATGATTCAATTGCAATATGTACAAAATCTTATGCATTGATCTTATTATTTCCCCCACCTATCAATTCAATCACAATTACCCAACAATTTAATAAACTAGAACAACTCGTCATTCTATGCATATGCATGTTCACAGTGATATATGTAAGTTCATTACTTCTTTTTATGAAGAAGAAAATTTCATGTAGTCAATGCTCATGTGACTACTTGACTTACAACTTTCTTGGTGCAATGTCTAACACCTCCCTGAAATGTCCTCAACTTCATGAGTTAACAACAATTCAGTTGTTAGTAACAATTATTTCCATGCAATAATATATATGCATGTACTTACAAAACTCATTTATCCATTTCATTTAGTATACAATTCTATGACTTACTATGCATGAGTGCAATTCCCAATGCATACTTATTCAGTGCACCTTGCATTGAATTACATAATGCTCTTTATCTCAGTCATGCATCTCACCATCCATGAGTTGGAATTCTGGCCAATGTGTTGACACATGCTCCACACACTTCCTATTGTCTTCCCAATTAATTGGATGCCTTCCTTTTCGACCCAAAAACTACACCAAAAATCTAATTCAGTGGTGTTCATTAGTGTTAGAAAAAAGGTTGCAGTCCAAGTTTTATTTAAAGGTATGAATATTTTAGTACATGTGTGGATCATAACCTTTCCATATGCATACCTTGCCATATCCAACCATGTCCTAGTCTCATACATGACTAGCTTACTGGCATTCATTCCTATAACAAGTTCTTATCTTTTAATTCTTTGGTTATTACCCCATAACCAAATTAACATGACATTCTACTATGTCAGTGTGTGCATTTAGAAGCTAAAAAGATTTGAATTAATACAGGCCTCCATATTTTACCACATCCAGCGGTATGCATTCAAATAATATAATCATGTGATTTTATAAAATAACTCTGGCTGAGGAAATTCTTACCTAAATTCCCTTCAACAATTATGCAAAAAGAGTAATAAAAACTCATACCTACATGACTGTCATTAATAAATTTTATACTACCCGAATGTCTGATGGAAGTAGAAGCTTTCATGCTTCTTTTATCAAAATTATAACTAACACTTCAACTCTTTTTTGCTTCCCTTCTTATGAAACAACATCACCAACAACACTTTCAAACACGTAAGCATTCTTTCCTATGGATGACCCAACAAGTCGTAACATACTTGCTACCACGAAAATTGTAGAAACGTCTTTCTCCATATAAAAAATTTTCCTTATTGATCCCAAAAGTCTACAATTCTTCCCGTATTCCTGGATCTTCTTGTGCTCCCACTGTGATCAATGTGCATGATTATTCCTACCCTAAGAACTTTTGACGTAGTTCCCCCACCTTAGTGGGGTCTACTGACCTCCAGATCAAGGATATTTCCAAATGATGAGTCAGATTGACTCTTTCGGCCTTTGCTAGACCCTTATTAATCTTACACAAGTACCCTTTGCTTATGTTTGTAGGTCCTGACAGAGTCGTGGGCTATTCCTGCGTTCTTCCAAAACTCCAAGTTTTAGGCACTAGCCCCTTTTTCATTATCACTTTCCTTCATATGACCCTGGGCCATGACCTCATGGAAAACTGTGATTGCGAGCATCGACAAGAGTGGTTTTAGGCCAACCCTCTTTTTTCCCCGCAATTCACCTCGAGCTGCAACACATCATTTTGTTAAAACCATGGTATAAATTGCGACTGGATCTCATATTTTTAACATCTGAGCAAGTTACAGCCCCACAATCCATCTCGTCCTTTGATATCCAATCCCTTGGCGATGATCGATGATCAACGACAGCTATATATCCTCCCTTTTCTAAATTCTTTCCTCCTTCCACACATGATCCCATATCTACATGATCTCTCGACATGTAGCTCCCTTCCAAATCAATGACTACGGTCGATTCTGGCTCTCTGGCCCTCGGAAGTTTAAAATCTCAACTATATGTTTTTCCCCATATGACAATCTTCTGGAGTGGAAGATCTATTGACACCTGTCCTCAACAATCAGATAGTTCTGATGAACTTCATCTCTTCGACCTTCAGGATTTCTCACGTCTCCACACACAAATATCTGGAGTGAATTTCCCCAGAGTGACAGATCTTTTTCTATGCGTCCTCTCCAAATCAATGACCTTGATTCTATTCGGGACTTTGTCTCTTTTCGACCAAGACTGGATCAACGGTCCTTCGACCTCCTCCTCAATCAACGATCGAGATCTCCTTCAGGGCTTTGGGAGTTTCACAATTCCACTCTCCTTTGCACACAAGGGTTAAGTCTCATGCACTTACCTCCATATCCAACGGTTGTTGGTCCTTTGTACTCAGAATCAACGAATGTGATCTGTTCCTCTCCTATGAAATTATTTTATTCTACTAGACATTGATATAACAGTCCAAGCACCTCCCCAAAACTGATCTAATGGTGGTTTTCACTGCTTCTCTTGATCTTTTGACTTCTTCTGCCTTGGAATATTTTTTCAGTTTTCAAAGGCTTTGGGCTTTGACCTTTCTCCTGTGATTCTGCCTCTTGGATCTCGTCTTCTCTCTCGTAAGTGTTATCTCTTATGATATTTAGGACTTAAAATGATTTTGTCTCCCACACAATCCTTAAATTATCTCTTCTAATCTTTTCGATTTACTTAGTCTCCTAAGGGTCTCGACCCTTCTGTTTGTTTTCAAAGGAAAACTTTGTGCCCTCCTGGCAACCTTCTTCTCAAAGAACACCTTGCTGAGTGTTTTCTACAGAGTGTTCAACAACTCTGTGAGTATCTTCCTCTCATACTCTTCTCCCTAAACTTGACAAACAGTTCTCTCTATGCACACTTGCACTCACTCTATGCTCACCTAGTAGAGCCCTACAGAGTTCTTAATGGCTCTATCTCTCTCTGAAGTCAACACAGAGTTCTTTTTGTGCACTCCTTTCACTTCTGTTGATGAAGGTTCAATGATATCTCTCTTGAGATTCTCTTGACAAAGAGTTCTCTCTGTGCACACTTGCACTTACTCGATGCTCTCCTAGCAGAGAACTATAGATTTCTCAATAACTCTATCTCTCTCTGAACTCAACATAGAGTTCTTCCTGTGCACTCCTTGCACTTCTGTTGATGAAGGTTCAATGATATCTCTCCTGAGCTTCTCTGAGGTTAACTTACCTCTGTCAACACACTCATTGCATACCACGTGCACTCCTTGCACTTGAAAACTCAAAGAAGAGAAACAATTGAAACTTATTCAATACTTCACCATTTTACACATTCAAACCATGAACAACATATAAAAACATAATAATGAACATAAATACAGAAACACACTATATGCAGGAAAAATTGTTGTTCTATTATCTCTGTGAGTGTCTCCTAAGCACTCTTTGAAAATTTTATTTGTTTCTGACAGTCACTGAACTCTAGAAACACAACATCCAGTCCACCAGAATTTGTCAGGCCATCATTCCTTAACAAATCCCACAACATTCATAAACCAATCTTATTTAAGAAAACATTCAGATTTCATTTTTTTTTTTTTTTTCTTCGAGCTCTTCTTTGCTCTGTAATAATTTTTGGGCACTAGCCCCTTTCTCTAAGTCCCCAATCCATGTGATCACAGACCATGAACAAGTTCTAGATCACTAGGTGCTTACTCGGGCCTTCAACTTCACAATTTTTGAAAGCGCCACACGACAATCTGTCTGAGTTCCAGATTACCAAACTCGCGAAGTAGGGTAGATCATTAGTCCAGGACTAGTTAACATCTGATAGATGACACTTACTATGGAACCTCAGGCATCTGATTTCAAGAACTTCAGGTCTTTAAGACTTTGGAGCTTCAGAGGATCTCACATCTTCACCTCTGAACTGCTAATCTTATAACATTCCCAATCACCAATGGTGATGTCATTACATCACATTGCTTAACATTTTCTAATTGCAGGGACATGCAATGGTGGTTTGGAGAAACCTCCCTTTCATCCCACAATTCTTTTGATGATGACATGTAACCCCTCATTGAAACTGGGGTTTGGATTGTAGGACCTCCTTGGAGAATTAACTCCTGTGCAACTTGGATCCCCACAATGCCTTCTGGCTATTTATCTTAATGTATCATGATCAACTCCAGTGTCGGTCCTCTATCCTTTAACTATTTTATGTAACCTCGGGGTCCCACTAACCATGCTCATACATAATTCCACATGGTGGACTACTAGAGGCTGACACATGACTCAGTCAGATGAGTGACATGTGTCACATTCCATACGACATTTTAAACTTATATGGGTTCAAAACCCACTAACACGTGGCGTACAACCCATGTGTCCATGTCAAACCAAGTGACATCACCATGCCACATCACATCAGAGTTTCAGACTTCAGATGTTCTTATTCTTGCTTATTTCTAGTCTTCTAAAATACAAAATTATGAACCTCTTTATCTTCTGCTCTTGGTTTGATCTAACAGTAAGACTTATGCATAGATATACGATGTATATCTCTCCTCAGGACTTCAGATTTTTGGGCTTCTACCTTTCTCTTATCTTGCATCAACTTCACTGAAGTCGTGAAGTCAGAAGGGCTTCTAGGATAACCCTTCTACACCTTCTCCAGATCTGATGGTTGTAAAGGATTTCCCTTCCTTCCAAACAGATCATACGGTCCCCACACCACCAGTGTTGTGATCTCTTTCTCTGTCGCCAAATACCATGTAAATTTCATTTTTACGATACCTCTACTCCTCCTGAGCTTCGTAACACAAACAAGGTAACTTTTTGGCACTCAGGAATGATTCAAAGGTCCAAAATTGGTTCCTCTTAACACAATTTCTACTTGAAACCTTCGGTCAAAACTTGAGTTTTGTCCATTTTGACAACAACTCCTTCTGAAACTCTTTCTTCAACTTCCACTAACATGGTCCATCTAGGCTCAATGTTGTAACCATGCTTTGATACCATATTATGGAATCCTTGGCCACCCACAGGGCAGGTAATGCTACCATAACAACCTTAAATGTTGCCTTTACTTCTCTGATCTGTTATAGATCCAACCTTAAACTACTGGGCTATGCCACATAATGATACTTGCAGAAAAACATACACATCCATATAAACATAGAATGACTATTCTACATATATATATAACATATTATTGTGGAAATAATAGTAAGCCTACACATGCAGCATATACAACATACACAAGAAATACTCATCAATTACAACATATGTATGATTGCATAGCATGTAAATGAACATAAAGTGATACTTATATTTTATTAGAAGATCACCAACTACGTGCAGACCTTCCAAAAACCTCCAAGTCATAGACCATGCTACTCATCACGCTCAACAGTGGGTCACCCCCAAGCTGGGACTAAGCTCCACCCAGGGAAAGGGAATCCTATTGTAGGCAAGTAAAACAAGGAAGTTGCACAAAGCAACATGAAGGATATTTTATCCAAGAAGCCACTTACGCCCACAACTCACATAACCTCATTCCCCACATGCCTGCTCCACCCCAAGAGGATACACCTTCACTAATACACGTCCATCGACTAGTACACCTCCCTTACCTTCGGCTTCAGCAACAGGCTGGACCAAAAGTCTCAGAGTATTGTAGCTACTACGAAACTCCCTTCCAAGAGAACTCACTTCCCAACAAACTCTCTCTCACCTAAGAGAGTTCCTCATAGGCCTGACAACCTGCCTCTTCAACTCAGTTCCAACACAAGGAGGACAACCACAAGGCTCAATAAGAAACACATGATGACAACAAACCACACTCAGCTGAGAAACTGCATGGCCACAATAGCCAATGGTTATGACACATATGAAATAGACAAATATGGGGTGCTCATATTTCTTAGGAAGGAAACACAAGATGAATTCACGATTTCTATTTTCATAGATGCATGAGGGTATGCACAGGTTGATACAAAGATAAATGAAATTCATAGAGGATACACGTGTGATAACTCAGACTTCTCTCGGAGACATGACTCAGTCCGTCTTTTTTTCCCTACAGGTTTCAATGTGCGTGACCAGGAAACAACGCAGAGGTCGATCATGGAGGTCTCAGGTTCGGACTGTGGATGGAAGAATGGGCAGGACCCCAACACAAGTTGATGCATCAGCTTTAACTACATCATCCCATGTCAACACTTTTCTTCCTAGAGCTACATGCGCTCCATTTCACCTACATCCCCTTTCCCAGAACTTAGGATAACATTGATCAATTCCCACCTTAGACTTTAGGAGATAATAATAAAATATTATCCCCTTAGAGGTAAGACCCATAGCTTAGCCCCTAGACCTAGACACTTATCCCCCTCCCTTACCCTATCTATTGGAAGCTTAGTCCCCCATCACTCATTCTTCATGGTCGGTATAGATGCAACAATGTTTATATTTTTATTAATGATTTTGCATAATTACATATACAAAATAGGCTCCTTGCCTTAGCATCATAGGCTCTCAAGCCTAATCATCACATAAGCCTCCTAGATTACTATAACTCGGCTCACCATCCTATCAAATATGTTTAGAATTCATAATTACAACTGGGGCTCTACTAGGGGGATATTACAAGATGTTTTTCGTTGACCCTTTACAGTGGCACACAAAATGTACAACATTGTTTGGCCACTAATGAGGGTTAGCATCTTGAAACAGGTGTGATTTTTGTGATGTATTATTCAAAAGGGTACCTGCATTGGGTGGCTAAAAAAACCATAACTTAAGATGTTTTTCTTAGGCCCTTTGCAGTGACATACAAAACATACAACACTATCTGGCCACTGATCATGGGTAGCGCCGCAAAACAGGGGTGATTTTTGTGATGTATTATTCAAAAGGGGATCCAAAAGGTTACCTGCAATGGGTGACTACATCGAACGTAAATTAAGATGTTTTTCTCAGGCCCTTTTCAGTGACCCACATAACATACAACACTATCTAGCCACTAATGAGGGGTAGCATGCCGAAACAAACGTGAGTTTTGCAATGTATTATTCAAAAGGGAACATGAAAGGGTACCTGCACTAGGTGGCTACAAAAATCAGAACTTAAGATGTTTTCCTTAGGCCCTTTTGAGTGACACACAAAATGTATAGCACAGTCTGACCATTGATGAGGGGTAGCACCTGAAAATAGGCATTATTTTTGCAATGCATTATTCAAAAGAGGACCCCAAATGGCTCCTGCACTGGGTGGCTACAATAGTCGTAACTTAATATTTTCTTCTTAATCCCTTTGCAGTGACACACAAAATGTACAACATTGTCTCGCATAGATAAGAGGTAGTTCCTCGAAACATGTATGAGTTTTCCAATGTATTATTCAATAGGGGACTCGAAAAGGTACATGCACTGGGTGATTACAATAGTCGTAACTTACGATGTTTTTCTTAGGCCCTATGTATTGACACACATAGTTTAGAACATTGTTTGTGCATTGATGAGGGGTAGCACCCCAAAACAAACATGATTTCTTTCAAAGTGTGGAATAAGTCATTTAATTCTTCCAATAATTTTGAAGAGGGAAAACTATTGTTAGTATCTTGTCTTTTTAATTGCAATAATTTTAAAAATGTAAGACTAATGCTCATAACTTCTCTTTCTAACCTTTTTTATGATGAGTAAAAAATCACTATAAATCAAAATATTCTTAATTTTTAAAGCACGGAGCATGACTTGGTAATGTTTCACCATCCTAATATCCACCCATAGTCTAATTCTAAAATTCCTTTAAAATTATAAATAATCCACACCAACCACTCTTATTTAAAATTCTTCTTTATGTATCTATTACCTTTTAATTTACTAATAGGCAAGTCTCATCTTTCAATTTTAGCCAAATTTAATATATTTGTTTAAATTAATATTTATATGCATAATGAAATTTGTTTCCATCCATCAATCAATTATGAACTTAATTTGAGGAAACAATTAAAATAATTATAAAATATCATATTTTTTACCTCTGAAAGAAGTTTAATTGTATTTCATAAAAGAAAGAAAAATATATTTTGAAGATACATGATAGCATGCATTGTGATGCACCTTACAATTAGACTTCATGATATGAACAAAAGGAATCCCAAAAAGAGGACTTCTAAAAATACAAAAGTGTATCTTGATATAGAAGGGAGAAATGCTGCAGACCCCCCTTTCTCCCCTCGGGGTTGTTCGACCTCCCGGTCTAGGATCGTTCAATTGCTTGAGTCAGATTAACTCTACGGGTCCCTGCTGGAACCCACTTCAATTTTCATAGGTCCCTCTTTCTCCAAAGTGCTGGTTCTTTTAGACACACGACTCTTTCTTGGCCCTTTTGAAGAAATTTAACAAAGACGCTACATCTTTGTGCTAGGCCCCTTATCCCATGTGACCTCGGGTTGTGTCTCGGGGCCAAAACCTAAAAGCCGCTTCAAAATTCAGGTTTCTTCCTTTTCACAACAACCAAATCCTGTTTACCCAAACTCCCAATCTGTGAACACAACTAGTGTGAGGATCAATGGTCCCTGTCACTTCCTTAGATTAACGGTTGTGATCTATATCTGACTCTTACCTTTAGGAGGCTTTCCGTTCTGCTCTTTTTTTTTCTTCTGGAGTACCACTTCTCCAAAATAAGTGGATATACTCCACATGTCCTTCTGGATCCAATGGTCCAGATTCACTCCACTCTTTGTGACTTCATGAATATTTCCCTTTGATCTAAGAAAATATTCCAGAACTCTATCTCCCAGATCCTATGTTGTTTCGCCACCTGTCTTCTCTTGAAGATGGACGACTCTACTTGGATTCAAAAATTCAAAACTTCGATGCCTCTTTCTCCTGTCAATGTTTTGAATCTCATTTGAAAATCTAGGATTCTCCGCCTGCAGTTGATCTGTCGGCTCCTATGGCTCCTCCACTTAAGCTCTGGATTTCTCTCAATATTGAGAAAATCGCCTAAGTATCAAACGATGTAGCCTTCGATATTCTTCCTACAAACCCGACTATTGGGTCTAGGTAGTGCTTTCCCTCCTAAGCTTGTAAGGAAAAATTTCTTTACCTCCAGCGCATTCCTGGCGCTTGGTTCAGCCTTCCGATAGATTCTTGCAACACTTATATAAGTGTTTTCCTAGTGAACTCCTTACATAGTTCTTACTTATAAATTCCTAAATTCTTCAAGTTTACCAAGGTAACTCCTACATCCGCTTGATGCACACTTGTAGATCTTCCTCCCCTTATAGTGTTTAGTAAATCTAGGGTTTCCCTCACTGTCTCCAACACTCCATAACCTGTTGGTTCTATGCACACCTTCCATCTGCTCAATTTGCTCCTGGCAAAGCTCGATAGAACCTTCAATAATTTTGTGTTGCGTTACTCCTGTGAAACATTTCCTCCAAGGTATTCAACAACGTTGAGGATCCCCTATGAGTAAGTGAATTATCCTGGTGTGACCTCCTGGGACATTCTTCTCTGACACAGAATAGTTCATACACGAGCTCCTCGCGTTGGCTCATAGAATTCCAAAACTATGTCACGCACTTGTTGTGCTCAGCCTAAAGAACGTTGAAATAATCCAACAAACTCACAGATATAGGATTTTATCTCTATCCCTGAAGATGAAATCTAACTCATACATCTGGAACATATATTCATAAATAGGAAGATAACATTCATTAAATATAGGGAAACATACACATAATCATATGCAAGAAAAACTCCTCTCTATGTATTGATATGAATGTTTGTTTACAATATGTGCAGGCTCCGACTATGACATAGTCTCGGATGTTCTCTCCTTGGCTTACAATGATTTTTTTTTTCTAACCTCAACAACCTCTTCTGGGCATATGATACAAACATTTATAAAAGAGGGGATCAATGAGATTTCCCTCCAATCTACACTAGTGGTGTCTAATCACCATTCTAAATGCCTATCAAATTAGGTAGATTACAATGAGTGGAAATCTAGCTCGAATCGGATGTAGATCCTTCCTCCTAACAGCCACATAAGGATACTTCATCTACAACCTGTGTGAAGGAATGTCTTGGATATTCCATCATGATAGCATTCAATTTCCTTAATTACTTTTAAATTTCGAGGAAAAATGAGAGGGTTGGAACCTCTCCCCTTCTTTGAATGCACACCAATGTGATAGAAAACTAGTGCATGCTGAGGTGGAGTGATGCTCCTGCATCATACTCCACTGCTATGAAAAATTCATGAGCTCCTTCTCATGAGATTTCCATATCTATTGAAATCCTCCTAGATCCCAAACTTTCTCCTAGAGTTTTTCTCCTGCTCCTCTTCTTTACCGTTGTTGTTGTTGTTTCTTCCCTGCTACTCATGTAGGTCCTCCTCTATTCAACTTCTCTCTGTTGATATCTTCTTTCACGGTCTTCATCATCAATTCCATTATTTTCTCTATGCCTTCTTCCAGATATTATGTTGGTTGGATTCCCTTATGCAGTCTACTCAACTGCAACTCCTCATGTCGGTCAATGAGCAGACCAACCTGGTCACCCATGCTACCTTCATCTACTGTGACAGTGATTGGACACTCTACTGCAAAATCCAACTTTGTACTAGTTCAATCAAAACTTCCTCCATATGTTCCTCATGTTGGCATGTTCCCTCTGGCTTGGCTATTTCCTCACAACCATCTTCTAGTTATGGATTGTCTAACCAATCATCCATCATCTTCAACTTTGTCTCCCACTGAGTGATAAATTCAACCGTGTGCTCCTCTTTTGTTGATCCTTGGGCAGAATTAAACATCTTCTCCTTCTCCTCCATGACAGTATCATCTGCAACACATATTCTAGCCTCTCCTTGTCCTTCTACTGCTACATATGCAACACATATGCTAGCCTCTCCTTGGTTTCTTGGCAAATATTTTGATTCCTCCAATGAACAAAATGCTCCTCTGATCCTCCTCCTTTGTGACAGAAGTATCTAACTTCTCATCATATTCATTCACGTGGCTTGAAAATCCACATGAATATCCATATGGATGAGAGATTTATTCCACCTCCTTTCCATCTGTCAACACCCCTTGCTGACATGAACTCTCAGTTGATCTCATCTCTTCTCCCTTTCCCACCTGGAAAATTGGGATGTCTCCTCTGCCCTCTTGGAAGTTTATGAGATCGACTGACCCCTTCTCATTGTCCACCAAGAAACATAAGATACCTCTTCCAAATCTTTTCCCCTTATCAATTAGGTTCTCAACATGCCTCAACCACCTTTTTAATATATGTTTCTACCTTCTGGCCAACAACTTCTGAATAGGCCAACTGGATTTCCTTTTCAGAGGCCATTCATACCTCCAGCGTACCTTTTCTTCATGTTGCATCTTCAATGCTAGCTTCTCCATCTCTTCTTGGATTTCATTTAGCTCTTTGTCCATTTCCACTTTTTTCTTTTGTGGGAAGTCTTCTGTTCAACCATGGTTATGGTATTCAGTAGCCATATTTCTTCACCTTCATCCCACCTTTCTTTCTACCAACTGTTGCACACCTTGAAATAGTCTCTATAGAGAATCACACTCTATCTCCCTTCACCTGTTGTCTACAGGATAATTCAATCTTTGAACCTACTTGACGTAGTCAGACTGTCTCCTCTACCTAAAAAAAAATCAGGCTATGATATTACTCCAGTGCAGACCCCCCTTTCTCCCCTCGGGCTGCTCGACTTCTTAGTCTAGGATCATTCAGTCGCTTGAGTCAGATCAAATCTTCAGGTCCCTACTGGAACGCACTTCAATTTTCATAGGTCCCTCTTTATCCAAAGTGGAGGTTCTATCAGAATCGTGGCTCTTTCTTGGCCCCTTTGAAGAAATTTAACAATGGCGTCAGCTCTTTGTGTTAGGCCCTTTCTCCCATGTTACCTCGGGTTGGGAACAAAGAAGTTTGGGGACAGCCCCAGAGAATTGTTAAAATGATGGGAATGTGGAGAACCTGACTTAAGGAGGATTTGTCCACGTTTAACGTTTGGAGCCATGACTACGGTTCACAACCTACAAGAAGCCTCTATAGTGGGAGATGTGGGCAGAAGCTTACATAGGATCAATGCAGTTGTGGATGGTCGACAAGCTAATCACCAGTCCATTGTAGTGGAAGTTGAAGGTAAAGTTAACAATACTCATGTTTTTGTTTTAATTGATCCAAGAACTACTTTGAGTTATATTTCTCTTGGTGTAGTGGATTCAAATAAACTTAAGAAAAAAAAACATGCAAAATATTGGCTAGTACAACTAGCAATAGGAACAAAAAGAAAAGTATTTTTATTTTTTTCCCGACTATCAGTTCAGTTTAGGTGATCAAAACACAAAGATAAATTTGAATATTCTATCGTTAGGGTCTTATGATACAATTATCGGGATGGATTGGTTATAAAGGCATAAAGAAGTTTTAGATTGTTATGAAAAATCACTCAAGTATAAAGACGAAAATGGCATTGTTAGGACAATACAAAGCATACAAAAACCAGTCTGAGTTAGACATATTTCAACACTGCAATTTAAGAAGTGCATCAGCAAAGGTTGTCAGATTTATGCTATCCAAGTGAGAAATATATTGGAAAATGAAAACAAACCTAGCTTAGAGGATTTTGTCGTCTTGCATGATTTTAGAGATGTGTTTGTTGATGAGATACATGAATTTACCCCCAGGAGAGAGATAGTATTTTTCTATTGACCTACTTCCTAGTTCGGCTCCTATATCTAAGGCACCCTACCGAATGAGTTTACCCGAGTCAACAAAATTAAATATTCAACTACAAGAACTATTGGACAAGGAATACATCTGGTCAAGTGTCTAACCATGGGGAGCACCAGTCTTTTTTGTTAAAAAGAAAGACAAAACTCTAATATTATTCATTGATTAAAGACAATTAAACAAAATGACTATTAAGAACAAATACCCCTTACCTAGAATCAATGATCTGTTCGATCAAGTAGGTGGGGAAAATATTTTTTTTTAAATTGGATTTAAGATCTGGCTATCATCAGGTTAGAATAAAATATGAGGACATAAGTAAAACAACATTCAGAATGATATATGGAGATTACAAATTTGTTTTTATACCATTTGGACTCACTAACGCACCAACGACATTTATGTGTCTAATGAACAAATTTTTTAGTCAGTACTTGGATAAGTTTGTTTTGATATTTATTGACAATATCCTAATGTATTCTAAAATAGAAGAAGAACACAAAGAACACCTAAGGATAGTACTACAAAATTTAAGAAAACACAAACTATATGCTAAATTCGACAAGTGTGACTTTTATCAAAAGAAAATACAGTACCTAGGACATGTAATTTCTAAAGAAGGTATTGTTGGATTACTGAGAGGGGGGGTGAATCATTAATAGCCTCATTATAATCATTTTTCTCCAAATAATCCAAGCATTATATCAATGTATAATTATTATCCAATAATGAACAATAAGAAATGAACAATCACACACATACGTAGTACACCGATGTTTTACGTGGAAACCCAAATCAGGAGAAAATGACAGAATGATTTATCTTATATGTCTTGAAGAATTACATTCATTGGAAGCACCAAATTCCTTTGTTTTCCAGCTGCAACTAGAAGGAGGCTCTAACCCCCTAGTTTCTCAAGATACAACCTGAGGGAAGCTCCAACTCCCCAATTCTCTGGCTATAACTAGAAGGAGGCTACAACCCCCTATGTTCTCCGGCTACAACCAGAAGGTGGCTACAACCAACTCTCCTTGCCCCGTTCAACCACCTTGAAGTAGAAGTATAATGATGGAACCACTGTCACACTATCACTGTGAGATATACGATTGTAAACATGTACCAATAAACTTTAACCATGCATCAACCATGCATCAAAATGTACCTCAACATGTAATCAACCTGTACCATAAACAAGTGCATCAACCATGCACCAACCTGTACCAAACAATATGTAATCAAAATTCACCCTAAACAAGTGAAACCAACCATGTACCAATCATGTGTCAAGTACTCATCAACTATGACTCATCAATATGTACCAACATCATCAACTATACACCTCATGTATGTGCCAACTCATCAACTACTTGTCTCAACCATGTACCCAACTTGTACCTCAACC